>JBBPDC010034720.1:0-12102 GCA_037974485.1 Hemigrammopetersius urotaenia | reverse complement strand
TATATATGGGGTAGCTGGTGGCCTGGTGGTTCGGGAGTTGCCACTGTGACAGACGGTCGTGTGTTGGAATCCCAGAACTGTTAGCTTTCAAAAAAGCTTTTAAATGTTATTGGGGCCTTCAGTGCAAATGAATATGTGGATTTTCTTGTATGGTTCAGTTTTAGGGAACCAAATTGAATTATCCAGTTGTGACACATCCATTACTGGCATAGATGTTCAATCTCCATAGAAAAGTATTGCCATAGAATGAGCTTCTCTGGGGCAACCACACATGACCCATAACACACAAAGGAATGTGAACCCCCTGGGCTGTCTCCTCTGGCGTCATGGAGCTCCATCCAGTACCTTTAGGAGGAGTTGGAGTGGAGTTTGTGACCCATAACTGATCATCCACATCAGAAGCTGATCTCATTCATGCTTTTATGGCTGTATGCAGTCAAATCCTCACATTAGAGTTTCATCATTTAGTGCAAAGCCTTCCCAGTAGAGGTTGTTACAGCAGCATAGGGGGAGACAAGCTCCCTACAAATACCTTTGATCTTTGGATCAGAAGGTACACGCTTTTGGGCATATTTGGGACTGACTGATAAAACTCACAGCCATATTTACTGTAAAGGTGGCCACAAATTTTTCAAAGTCCACAAAAACAAACAAACAAAAAAATATATATTTCTTTGGTAAGTAGGCCAATGTGAATTCAAGATTTTTCAGATATGTGAGTCATCAGCAATTATACTGCAGATGTACATCGTTAGTTAATGCATTTCTTAATTAATGTTTTTGTTTGGACTGAGCATCTTGGTAAACACTGCAACTGCAGTTGTGGGTATACATGAGGAAAGTGACTTGCTTGAAAAAGATTTCAGATTGACAAAGACTTTCATTATTGATAATAGCTACAATCAAGAAGGATCCGGTAGGATGTAAGATGTGGTCGTCTAGCAACATAACGGTCAAACATATTCCACGAACAGCATCATCATGGCTTAATAACTTAATACAGGGTCTGATCTGTGTGTGGTATTTTACAATGGCTTTTAAGTGGCTCAACCAAACAGATCTTCAGAAAACAGACAAGTATAGTCTCCACCTCACCCTTCTGTCTGTTGTTCTTCTTAGCATTTCAAAATGAATGGTGTATGTATCTCTATAACTAGTACTAACAGTATTTTGTTGTTACTGCAAAAATGACCATGTTTAAGGAAAAGAAGCGGCACAACCATGCCGCTTTGATATCTAGGTGCTTTTTCTTTTACTCTTTATGTCGGCCATCACCTTTGACAGTGGAAAAAATGTTCTGGTTCTTCTCTACATTTGTTATCGTGTTCATTTCTTACGCAGATATTTTTACCAAAAGAACTTCTTGTATTTAGAATCCATAGGTTAGTGTTGCTCCAGCTGTTCAGTGGTTCATTCACAGTTGATAATGTTTATGTCTATTTTCTGCTTGTCTGAATCTGGGCTTTATAGGACATGCAGTGTTCAAAGGGTCACTGTGGGTCACTGTGGGCCAACTGTGTCTTGTGATGCCGCTGGCATGGTGAAGACAAACCCCACCACTGTGGAGTGTGTGTAGACAGCAGTGAAGAATGTGGGGAAATGAAAATCAGTTTGTCAGGTGTGAGACAGTTCAGAGCTACAAGACACTGATAAATGTTGTTATTCTGTTTTGTGACAAACAAAACACAAAACCAATTATTTCTGACTAGTGTATCTCATATATAAATATGTATAACATTGCATATCAATTATATACAGAGGTGCTCACAGATATACAACACATATGGGACAATTTTCTTACGGGTTGATACTTTGCGTATCATTGTTGTCAGAACGAAGTCTTTATAAATCATAATGAAAGGTAATGTAAACTAATTATTTTCCAGGTACTTGCTATTGGTATTTTCATCATGAAGGTTTTCGATTGATGCAAAAAAAGGACAAGTGTAAGGCTATTTATGTAGACATGAGTGGACAGAACCAAACCCCCATTCACCTCTCATCCAACTGAATGAACTAGCTGACTCCTAAAAATAACTAAAAGAGGACAAAAGAGCTGCTAGAGCAACATGGCCTTTTCCTAAACAATTCACCATCACCAGACAGACCTCATGCATGTGTGCAGCACATAGCTGACCGGTTATCAACAGTGTTGATTTTGGAACAGAAAGTCCATATGTGTCCATATGATAAATGCAGTTTGTTCTGACATAGCCCTACAGTTTAAAGTGTGCATTTGTCCTACATTAACACACCACAGCACACAGAGTGAACTTTTTCTCTGTATTTACCCCATTTACCAAGTGAAGCGGCGGCCAGCCAGGAACACAGCACTTCAGGACAGTACCTTGACTCCTGGGATTTGAACCCACAACCTTCTGATTGCAGAGGCAACTCTCTGACCACCAGGCCATGTGACCTCTATAGCACCCTAAACAAGTTGCCACACAAAGAAACTTACAGCAGAGTACAGTAGAGTAGCTAGATTAGCTCATTAATCAAATAGTGGACAAAGCAATTATTATTAAAAATATAGTCCTACTTTGTGCCGTGGTTTGCAATTTTTAAACAACAGAGATCGGTAAAGGCTGGATATTCAGCCCAGCAGAGTGCACAGTCTCTTCTGCTGCATCACCATGGCAATACCCAAACTCATCACCCAAGCAACAGAGAACACATACCTATTTATGAGATAAATGGTCAACAATAGAAAAAAGTAGGCCATGTTCCAAACACAGGGCCAACTGTTTTAAAAGCTCCTACAACTTCATGATAAAGGAAGATACAGGAAGATTAATGATAAACCTGCAGACTATTTTACAAGTTTCTTTCTTTGTTTGCTTGTGTTTTGTAGGCTTCCACACTACCTCCAATTCCAATGTAAAGACTCTTCCCTTGTAGTGTACAGTACCCTACTGGTATACAGTAAAAGACTATGGCCCATCTGTTAATACACATATTGTGTGAATCATCCTCTAGCTTTGTGGTTTGCACACTATTTTCCCAATGGGCACAACCTCAACGTTATCTACATCCTCAACAGGCTTTTTAACCTTTAAATGATGTTGTCTTGAACAGTCCATAAGGAATTATTTTGATCTGATATTGCATTTAGAATGTTCAGCCAGACTGAATTTTTGTTAGCCTACATTGCTAATGTTCAGAAGTCAGGCCCTACTCAGTTCACATGAAACGTTGCTGAACTTCATGGTCGTACATTCTCAGAATTCAGAGGTTTCACAGGTTTGGGAAGAGAAAAAGCCGCATTTCTTTGTATTAAAGGACACATTATTCACAGAAGCTAGTAGCCTAGTCTACCACAAACAGCAAAGAGCATACCTTAACATTTGAATGGTATGTGCTAAAATATTTAGCCTGGTGCTTCACATTTTGTCTCTGAGATGAAAAGACTTGTTCATGTTTTTGACAAGGGTTTCTCTATGTTCAGAATTTGCTGGGCTAGACAGCCGGCCCCTTAAATAAAAGGATGGAGAGGGTGCTAGGTGGCATAATGATCACCAGAGAATACGTTTTTGCTGATCTATCTACTACTACTTGTAGGAAACAGATACAGGGACATTCTCTGGCCAAAAAGAAGCTGACCGAACAGTCAGGGTAATTCCTTTAAACACTGAGGATAGTGAGCTTGAGGACAGTGACAGCAAGGATGAGTGGATGCCAGAATCATGTTTGAGAGGCAGTAGGACGTCAGGAACTGGTCAGTAAAAAGCAACATACACTACATGGACTTTAACGACTTTGCCTTTAAATACATAGACTTTAATATGGGGTTGGTCCCTCCTTTGCAGCTAGAATTGCTTCCACTTTTGGAGTTTCTATGGGGAATGGGTGCCCATTCATTCCATATTTTTAGGAGGTTCCAGTTCAGGGGTTGAGGTCAGGGCTCTGTGTGGGCCAGTCAAGTTCTTCAACACCAAACTCATCCAACCATGTCTTTTTTGTGATATTCTGGAAGTCATTGTAGAGCAGTCAAATCTATATGCTATGCAATGTGATACTAACACATGGTTTAAAAGAACATGCACATTAGAGTGCCCAGTTACTGGGTACTTTGATGTACATGTCCTTATTTGTGGTGCCAGGTCCCCACATTTCGAAACAAAGTCGAGTGTCCTAAATAGCAGATAATTCCGCTGAATGGATGGATGCCATCAAAAAAAACAAAACAACAATCCTGCATCTCAGCAACAATCAAGACAGACCAAACAGACCCATGTTCTAGGTACTTACTTCAAAAGTGAAGACAACTCCAATGGGTGAGAAACGAATAGATGATAGAGATGATCCCATTCAATGGAAGAAACTGAAGAAGGAGGACCTGCCAGCATAACCAAGGAAATGGGGCTAGCTACTTCTCTCAGCTGGCTCTGATTGTTTGCCACACAAACTTGAGATGGACACAGGGAGAGCTAAAGAGCCCCCTGACCTCGCAGGTGTGGCAGCTAGTGGCAATGCTGTCTTCTGTCTGGCTAAGCTTGTACCCAAGCATAAGAACTACAAGATCTTCTTCAAGGATGAAAGCTGCTATGGTTGGAGAAACCAACCTGCAAGGTAGTGAAGTGGTATGATAACCCCTCAGTGACCCTGAGATGATTACACTGGAGCACATCCAATCACAGAGGCTAAGAGGTGGGATGGCAAATCCTCTGCCCTACTGCGGTCGAGGAATATGGATGGGGTGGATCTGCTTGACTCGCACTGTGCAGAATCAAAATCAGGTCAAAAAAGTGGTACCAGCAGCTGGTGTTCTATGATACAGTCTCTTTTACTGTCTAGCTACTCTGCAGAAGAAATTGTGGCAGCCCTGGCATGAAAAAGTAGGCTATACACATTTAAGTGTAACATCTCAGAAGGTTACATTTAAAAAGGGGTTGTCCCAGTTCAACAGTTGCAGGCACATACTAAATATGGACAAAAGTATTGGGACAAACCTATTTTTCAGGGTTTGGGCTAAGCCCCTTTCTTCCAGTCTTAATGCTTCAGGATACTAAGACATGCTTCCAACTTTATGGGCGCAATTTAGGGAAGAACCTTTTCTATTCCAGCATGACTGTGTCCCCAGTGCACAAATCAAGCCCCATAAAGTCTGACCCACACAGAGCCCTGACCTCAACCTCATCCAACACCTTTGGGATGAACTTGAACTGGAGATTCATTCATTCTCCTTACAAGCTCTATGATTCTTTTTCATAAGCCGACACACATACATAACGACGAGATTCTCTACAATGGTTTCATGATTTGATTTTACAGTTTTATTTAATGGTAGATCAGCTGAGAGATGTTTGTGATTTGAATGTTTGCATGTGAAAATGTTCATATAATACATACATTGCTTGTTTTTGGCTTATTTCTCTTACTATATGCCCTATAAAAATGATCTTTTTTGTACTCTCGTAGCACACTGTTGCCCTGAGGAAACAGACTAATATCAGGCTCGGTGGGTGTGGGAGTCAGAATTTTTATCAGGGACCCCAAAAATTAAGGTAAAATTACTTTTTTCTCCCTCAAAAAAATGACATGGGTTCATTTTTTGAGTTCTTACAACCAGTAAACAATATCGCATAGCCACTAGTGCCACTGAGCGGAACTTCAAAGCCCAGGCCAGGCAACTTGAACTGAACAACAGATAGAGCCAAACGTAAATGTGGAAAGCCTTTTTCGGAGCGAGATAACAGCAGACGCTTGACTTCAGATAAGAGTTTTTTCCCCTTGGAAAAGCTTCCACTGCAATCCACTCTGTTCCTCACTCTAGCCGTGGCCTACACAACCCACAAACCCATCTGAGATAGCACTAATATCCCCACACACTGACTTGCTGATAACACACTGACACAGACATTCAGTGTTGCTGGCTGAGGGGGGTTTTGGCTTTGATGAGGATTATGATAAGGCAGAGCACCAGTAGGCTTCTGAGACATGAAATTTTGTTCCCTCCTCAGACCTGTTGGCAGTCCGAAGCACCTTACACCATCACTTCTTAGAGCTAGGCTCAAAATGCTTGAATGCACTTAATACAATGGTGTATACTTTCATGAGTGATTCTTCTCAAACAATGCAATGCCTAACAAGTGTGACTTGTTCTTACAACCAGTAAACAATATTATTCAGCCACTAAAGCCACTGAGTGGAGCCTCAAAGTCCAGGCTGGGCAACTTGGTTGTAAAAATAAAATGGAATTGAAGCGTTTTTCAAAGTGCATTCAGATCCTCTCTTTCAAACAAAAACAAAAATACCAGTGTTCTGTTCTTGTTTTCTTTTTTAGAATTTTCAAGTGGGCAATGTCAACTTGTCCTCTGGTCATTTACATTTACATTTACGGCATTTAGCAGACGCTTTTATCCAAAGCGACTTCCATTCCCTACCTACAGGGCAAAGTCTCCCTGGAGCAACTTAGGCTTAAGGGTCTTGCTCAGGGACCCATTGGTGGTTTTGCTGAAGGCAGGATTCAAACCCATGCCCTCTTGGTCTGGAGGCAAGTATCCTATCCACTGAGCTACCTCCACATTTTTGTTTCCCATAAATGAATGTTTTAATTACATTCATGTCATGAGTATTTCTCTGGTGTTTTTCTCAGAGTCAGTGAACATGGCGAGCCTTCATGAGCCTAGACTGGTGATCTGAAACATTACACTGAATAATTAAACTTCTCTATTGAAGACGGCTGGATTAATAAAGTAACCGCAGTAATTAAACAATGCAGCGGTGTGTTGTTTCTCTCCGATTTCTAAGTACTGCATTTTATACAGTAGTTAGTTCCGATGGCACAGTCTGATTGAAAAGCACTCAAGCCATAATGTTATTTGTGATAACAGCAAGGTTCACAATAACCATCATTCTACTGAGCATCCCACTTGTTAAGTGACTGGTTGCTAAGTAACAACTGTTTTATTGTGCAGATAACTAATATATTCCATTTTTATAACTTCACTTTTTAAAGGTTTCACTTTTACAGGCTGTTTGGACTGATACCGAAGAAGAGTGTCACAGCAAGTGTGCAAATGCACAACCGGTCATTGCCCTCATGTAAACTTTTCAGTTACAGAGAAACAACCAACTTAACCTTAAACAATCTGGAGTTCACTCTGATTTCTAATGTAGCTTTTCATTTTAGATTCATAGGTCTTCTCCATTTTGAAGAGACTAAAATGTCCTAAAATTGATTTCTCTTCCTGCTATTTAGAGCTCTGTTCTGTGGTCTGACAGACATCAAGGAGTCGTTCAGCAAGTGAGTCGTCCAATGACTACTTTTTTTTCAGAAACAAAAGTACTTTTTCTTATTGTTAGTGGAATAGTTAGGTGTGAATCTTATAAGTGGAAGTGTGCTTTTTTATGCCCTGATGCATTGCACCAAAAAGTTAAAGAAGAAGTGGCTCCACTATGTAGTTACTACATTAAAGTTATCATTTTTCAAAGACATAGACACTGCTAAAAGTGTTTGCTGACTTACAGCTGTTCACAGGATATTTGAGGCTCTGATTCAGCTTGGAAAGAACAAATCAAGAGCAGTCATGAGCTCTGATATGAAAGGGATTCTTTTTTTGTCATGCCATTGCTGAAAATGAAAACGTCCCTAGATATACTGAATATATTACTGAAAATACTCATGGTTTAAAATTAAGAATCTATTCATAATGACCAATATTTCGTCTCTGTTTATCAAGTTTTACTAATCAGTAGCCCCAAGTCGCGCCAGACCTACTGGATTTCCTTGTGTACTGTGTAATAAATAGCCATGTCAATATTTTGCTTGCAGATTTTCATTAATATTAACAAATACTTTGCAATATAAATAAAAATAACACATTTACATTCGTTAATGCTGGTGAACTACCGGTCATTCAATAGAACCATATAAAAGGTATTTTAAACAGAAGTTAGGAAGTCGGGATACTCCTGTAACAACGTTTGGATATTATAACCATATAATATCTGGAGTTAGAATACAAGCTGCTGGCAGAGTAGTTAGGGAGTTGCCCCTGTGATTGGAAGGTTGTGGGTTTGAATCCCAGGACTGCTGGTGGCACCACTGAGGTACCATTCCCACACACTGCTCCTTGGCTGCCCCCTCATTGCTGGCTTCACTTGGTGAAGGGGTTAAATACAGAGAACGAATTTCACACTGTGGGTTCATGTGGGACTATAAGGGGTCTCTTTTCTTTACTTTAATGAACGTAGGACACATTATTATGCAGTAACTGTTATTAATTCAGTCCCGACTGAGGTTGTCATGGTGACTAAAAAGACTTCAGGGTTGAAACCTTAAACTGTGTAATGAAGATACAACATGCTCTTGCATACGCAGTGTCCTTTACAGCCCCATGGCTTAAGGCTCAACCAATAAATGATGAATGAAAAAGTGCTACATTGGAACGTGATGCAGCTTGATATAGATAGACTTCATCCAGCCATCTTCAATAGAGAAGTTTAATTTTTTAAGGTTTTTCTCAGTATCAGATGTCAGACATCAGCATCAGACACAAATTGATGTCATGAGTATTTCTCAAGTGTTTTTGGACACAGATTCAAAATGTGACGTGGTGGTAGTAGCCTACTGAGTAAAACCAACCCCCATTCAAACCCCCATTTTCTACCATTGTGTCCATGAGCAAGACGCTTAAACCTCAGCTACTCCAGGGGTACAGTCCCTGTAACTAATGATTGTAAGTCGCTTTGGATAAGCCCATCAGCCAAATATCTTCTTTATATCAGGTATAAATGATTCTAAACATTTTACATCAGAAAAATTCTAAACAAAAAATACACAACACTGAATTTAGCAGTGCATACACTTTCTGTGACAGTTTAAAAATACAGACTGCCCCGAGCGCTGCTTGAGGTCCAGTTTAACACAGCTGTAACAGAATTAATCAGTACATCCTCCAATTCTGTCAAGACTCTGCGTCTTCTCCCTCATTGTGCACTCTCTTAAGCTCATTGTGCAGCATGCAGAGTAAACCCCAGAGGCCAGAATCCTCCTAAATAAAGACCCTTTCCTTTATACACTGCTGAGATCAGCCACATAAATGTACCCTATCATAGTGGTCCCCAAGCACCCGGGCCACGGACCGGTACCGGGCCGTGGGTCATGTGGTGCCGGTCCGCGGGCTGCACGAAAAAAAAACCTATGGATGTTACCCGTGTAATGTAGTTGGCTCGTTGTTTTAAGTACACATTGTATTTACATTTATTATTATATTTTAAAGATACCGCATTATTATATTTTTAAAATATCCCCATCATATCCCCCCGGCCGGGCAGTGAAAATAGTTTCTGATATTAAACCAGTCCGTGACGAAATAAAGGTTGAGGACCACTGCCCTATAATGCAAATATTACAGCTGTTATAATGCAGATGGATGGGGTTGTTTAAAATAACAAATGCTGCATGAAATGCCCAGAGGCCATGAATCAGATCTAGCTAACCATGTTAGCCATCACTATAGGACCACTTGTGACCAAATATTACTTAGATGATGGACTATTCTCAGCATAGGTTGGTAGCAGAGATGTTCACAAGCCATTTCTACCAAGACTAGGTCTCAAGTCATTGAGTGGCAAAGTTTACAAATGGCAACTCTAAATGTGGGATTTTTGAGTGATAAATATTAGCTCTAAATGTTTAGACACCGGGGCGAGGTGTCCCATTAAATGAATATTGTTCACAAGTTATGACTCACAAGTCACAGCACCCAAGTCCAAGTCAAGTCTCAAGTCATTGTTTGTGCAACTTAAGTGCAACCCAAGTCGAAGTCTCAGACTTGAGTCCCCATCTCTGTTTGATAGTGGACAGCCACTTTAAAGATATCCAGTCAAGAGTGGCTTCGTGGACAGCTCCTCATTTCCACTAAGGTCAGCAGTGGTAAAATGCTGGTCCTTTTCCATTGATGGAAGGTAATGGAAGGTTGATAATTAAGAAATATGCCCCAATACTTTTGTCCATATAGTGTTCGTATTACCTTTATTCAATAACATTATTCAATGACCTTATTTTCTTCATGTAACTGCAGTTTCACTGATGTCCAGTAAGCAGCAGCTTGTTTCAATCACTGAGTGTATAAATTATATATAATCACGGATACAATGAACTACTCTCTGACCCTTTTGCTCTCACCAATATAGCTTGTGGATTCTTTTTCACACGGAAAGCTCTTAAGGAGAACTGGAGCCATCTGCTCTGCTGCTTTTCTGCTGATTTTTAAATAGGTACCATAGGTTTATATTTTAAAAAGCTTTTATTAGAATCGTAGGGCTGCTGTTTTACAGGATTCTATGAATGCAGCCTCCAAGTGCTAGCGGCTGGATTTCAGCTTGCGCTAAGGATCGTTCAAAACTTGCAGTAAAAATGTGTTAGGGCATTAAAAAGTAGTGTTGCTAAGGGTATGTTAACTTTAATACCCATTATACAATTTTGATTATCTTTGTATTTTTAATGCATACATATTTTTTTATTTTACTGCAACACCTGCAACAAATGAAATGCCTTGAGGACAAAATGTACATGATTTGAAGGTTCTCTTATTTTCCATTCTAGATTATGTCACCGCTGCACACAAAATCAACGATTGCACACTAAGACAAAATTTTTGTTTCTTTTGCTGACTGATATCTGCTCACCAGTCATTAATGTACAAAACAAATATAGGGAGATCATTCTTCAGGCTCTAAACAATATAGTTCTGTCCAAAGCCAAATGCTGAGGCAAGTGCAGTAGCATATAAATAGCCTGGAGTAATTATCCAGGAGCCTTGAGGCAGCAGCCATGCAGACAGCTCTTGTGTGATATGAGATGCAGATGATAGGTAGGGCGTAATGGGATGGTGCTGTTTAAGGGGGTCTGAAGTGTGTGCATGCTGTGGTATTATCATCTTTCTGTCAGATCCACACAGGAACACACAGCTATTACTGCTGCTGACAGGTATAATTGGCCTCTTGTGATAGAGAGGCTGGACACAGCGCTCTAGTCTGTCTGATTACATATGGGCCCAGAGTGCTGCAAAAGTTCCAGAGAAAAGAGAGAGAGATGAAACAGGGAAGTCACTTTAGCAGATTGGAGACATCTGATGGAACTTATCTTAACAAATTAGGCTAAATGAAGTCAATCTGCCTAATTTGGAAGAGGGGGGCCTAACAATTTCGAGCAACTAGAGATACAGTGCTGTGTTTAGCTCATTTTCTTCTCAAAGAAACCTCATGATTGTGGCTAAACAAAGTTTAATCGTGTTAATCTAGGCATGTTTTCTAGTAATGTTCATGGAAAATTTGTATAATCGAGATTTTGAGACACTCAAGCAAGTGCTCCCATTGGTTAGGCCTAATGTGTCATTTACCACAATCTTAATTAGAATTAGAATGTGTGTATTTTGATATGCAAATGAATTTGACTGATTTTGTGAATAAAAACTCCAGGGCCTTTAGGAAGTTTTAGACGCATCACTGACTGTGAATATGAGCCACACCATAAACAAATTTCAGTCAGAGGTACACTTGCTAATGTGGTTTCTGGTATTATACAGTTTACATTGTTAATAAAAATGGATGAAAGTATGTCTCAAAGCTAAAAACTGTTCCTTCAGGGAACATCGTCTGGCTCTGCCACCCCTACACACAAGGTAAACCTAGACTCTCCCCTTTTTTTGGTTCCCAGCTGGTGGGATGAGCTGCCTAAACTAACCAGAGCAGCAGAATCCCTCTCTATCTTCAAAAACTTCCTGAAGACTCATCTGTTCAGAGAGCATCTCCTCTCCTGATGCATGTTCTCACAAGATTCCTACATACAGACTTTAGCGTTTTGTTCTCGCCTCTGGTTCTCACACTGTCCTGAAACTTGAGCGTTTCCTCATATAGTGAGTCGCTTGGATAAAAGAGTCTGCCAAAAGAATGAATGAATGATTGAAGATTACTTAAGAACTCAACATGGTTTGAGGCAAGTTTGTCCTTGCAGTGATAACTGGGCAGTTGGTAGCCTAGTGGTTAGGGCATTCGGCCTGCGACCAGTAAGTCTGGGTTCGATTCCCAAGACCGCTAGGCTCCTCTGAGGTACCCTGAGCAAGGTACCGTCCCCACACACTGCTCCCCGGG
>JBBPDC010034690.1:0-12104 GCA_037974485.1 Hemigrammopetersius urotaenia | reverse complement strand
ACCAGAAACAGAACAGAACAGGGCAGGGAAAACAGAAAACAAAAACAGTGGCCTCACACGGCCATCAGCCGTGACAAGTTGGATGGTGAAACACTACTAGAAGTTCCTCAAAGCTCATTATTGCCATTTGGTTTAAGAGAGAACGAGAGATTTGTTTTCTTTGAATTATTCAGGTTCTGTAAACTCTGCATCATTTCTCTTATTCTGATGTTTTGTCATTTCCTTTAAAATTTTGCTTTAAGAACAATATTTTTATTTGGAAATAAGGAGAAATATTGTCAGCAGTTCTTAAAAACGAAGGCAACGCTGTTCAATTCAATACTTACAGCTATAAAAGATAGAACCTGAGAGACTGAACATTTTTGCGGAGCTGTATATTAATTATTTCTGAAATTTCATTATTAATAATAAGAACTGACATTGTAAACAGGAGTAAACAGAAGAGGAACTTTTTAAATCTAATAAAAGGTGATATTTGTGTGCACTCGACTGACTTTATCATTTTTTGACAAAGATTTTGTTGTGTAACTACATTTAAATACTGACGCTAAGATCTCTAGAGGAACAGGCATGAAAACACTGAGTTTGAACTCAGCTTTAACTGTGACCTTTAGCTGGACCTTTCATGCCATAGCAATCTTTTACCATCTCCAATGTACAGCACACACAGCTCACACTCTGCTGCCTTATTTATAGCTTTTACACTCCAGCCTACTCACACACTCCGCTCCAGCTCGGTTCACGGCTCCGCAGGATCTCTTAATTTTGATCTTGACCTCTTCTAACACTGAGATTTATACATCCAGTCCACTCTGAACATTCCTGCTACATCGTTTCTGTCTTAAGTGAACTTTACATCTCCTGAAACATGGACCAGTGGCATAAAAGGCTCCTCAGCAGTGAATCTTTCCAGCCTTATGAAAAAAGTTCCAGACAATTGGACATTTCCAGCCTTCAAACCAAACAATACCTAGTGTGTGTAGATGCTGCACATGTATTAGAGAGTTTATCTGTGGTGCGATACTGTAAACACACGACTGGATTCAATTCCAGACAATTCTGTCTTCCTCTGCATTAATCCCATTCACCAAGTGTAGCAGTGCAGTGGAGGTTCTAGACCAGAATCACCAGGGGGGCCATGGTGGGGCCAGTGTGTTTTGGGGGGGGGCACATATAACAGCAAAACAGGTCTATATATTTTTTATATATTGTATTTTATATTTAGCTTTTCATTTATTTTCATTACTGTTCAGTTTCACAGCATGAAATCACACCATCTTTTTAAATTACACCATCATCATCTCACTGCAGTGAGGAGGAAAAATAGAAAGACAAAAGAAATTCACATACAGTGAGTCTCAAAATCCCATAAAGCGTTTGCGTGTGCTCTCGCGTGTGTGTGGTGCTTTAAGCAGTCTGTCTAGAACACACAGAGTGTTAGTTCCGTTCTTCGAGTAGCGCAAGTCGCGATAAGAAATTAATATTTAAATCATTGGCTGTTCAGTGCAGGGGTCATGAGCAATTCTACAGGGGCCCTGGCCCACGCTGGCCCCTGTCTAGAACGGCGTATGAAGATGTGTGCAGCCAGGAACATGGCGCCCGTGGAGCTGTGTGTGGGGGAGCAGTGTGTTTGGGGGAACAGTGTGTGTGGAGGAGTGTGTGTGGAGCAGTGTGTGGGGGAGCTGTGTGTGTGGGGGAACAGTGTGTGTGTAGCAGTGTGTGGGGACAGTACCTTGCTCAGGGTACCTCAGAGGTACTTCAGGCTGTCCTGGGAATCGAACCCACAACTTCCTGGTTGCAGGGCAAACACACTAACCCCTAGGCCTCTAGCTTACTGCTCAATTCACTCGCCAATTTTTCAGCAAAGACTGAAAACAATCCATTGTATTTTTCCAATATTTATTGGTTTACCATAAACAATGAGGTTTCCTAAAATGAGGTTCCTAAAAGGGTTATAGATTGGGTGTCAGGATTTGGGGAAAATAATTATATGCTTCCATAAGCAGACATTACAGATTATATCCAATCATTTAACTGTTGATACATTTGCCAGCTGCTAAAATGTTTCACATCATTAAATTAACCTACGACATAATTTATCACATCAAGCATCGTAGAGGCTGTCGCTACAATCTGTAACGCTCCATTAAATTATTGTTTTACGTGAAACTGGCCTGTGGCACAAACCCCCCAATCCCCTCCCCCCCTCCCCTCGAACCCCCACTAACGAAAGATTTAGGTTGTTCAGACATTCCCAAAGTAACAAGTGTGAAGTGCCACCTTGAGAACGGTGCCACCCACAGGCTGGGAGGCCTAAACACACATCCAGGAACACCAATATGCACTGGGCGGTGCACAGAGGACCATACAGAACAAACAAAGCCGAAACAAACCACCACCACCTTCACCGCCTCCGTCTCCACCTCTAACTCCAACACCGCCACTACCACCAGCAGCACCTCCACCTCCTCCACCTCCACCTCCACCACCTTCTGCAAGCTGCACCACAAACACACACACACCTGCCTCGGGATTTTGTTCCTCAGCAAGATCAGAGGTGACTTCACTTGTTCTTCTTCAGGACCAGTTTGTTTTGATTCCTGATTGCGTGTTGGAGAGTCTTTTTAATTATCATTTTCAGTGCATGTGCACTGAGGACCCAGCCACTGCCAAACAAATTAATTACGTTAAGATGATCGGCTGTGCTGTGCCACCCACCAGGTTAGCTGCACTATGAAATTAGATTGTGAGAAACATCTCACGCTGAGCACTTCCACAAATCAGCCGCAACATTACGGGCATATCAATCAGCGGCGAGGGGATGAAAGCAGAGACTTACTGAGAAGGTTATGAATGTAAAACCTGCCATCCTGCAGACTGGACATTGAGCTGCAACACCAAAGAACTTCTGAAAAGGCTCAAACATGTCGCGACAGGAAACATATGCGGTCATGAGCCGATATTACAGATTATATCCAACCATTTAACTGCTGTTACAATTACCAGTTGTTGAAATGTTTTACGTTAATAAATTAACCTACAACATAAATTATCACGTCAAGCATCGTAGAGGCTGTCGTAACAATCTGCAGTTTTAGCAACATGACAGTCTGAATCAATTAGTTTCAAGTGAAGGATGGATTCTCAGTTCTTGAGTGTGAGATGATGCTACTTCACCGAAAGATGGACTTCTTACTTTTCACGGGTTGTGGAACAGTAGTGGAATGCCCTGTATCTTATTGGAGCCATGATAACAGCTGCAGTCTGTGAAGTTAAGCAACGTCAACACTCAAAAAGCTGGACATTAATGGGATGTTTTCAGGTGCCCACATGAACCACAAGGTCATTCCAGAACTATAATGTTATATACATATTTCCTCCACAATCTCAACGTTCCTCTAGAACGTTTTTGTGTTTAACCCTTAGAAAAGGAGTAAAGCAAATTTGACAAAACAGCTCTTTATATGGAAGTTCCCCCGGCGTGTGTTGGTGCTTTGTTTAGTGTTTCTGTGTCACGTAGAACCAAAGTTACTGTAATTTAAAAACATGCAATTATAAAAACCACCACGGGTTTAAAAACAGCGCCACAGGCAAATAAACATAAAGAATAAAAATGAAGACATTTCTGTTATTTTAGGTTTTAGAAGCAAACAGAAAAAAAACAAGAACCCGTAGAACTTTCAGGAGAGTCTCCGCCCACAAGTGGGAGACCCAAAGAGGGAAGGGCTCTAGAAAGCAGCCGAGAGAAAGAGCAGCAAATGACAAGCGTGTAGGAGAACTAACACCGGTTCTAGATTGTTTTACACCGGTTATATTTACTGAAATCAGAGTTTACTGATACACTCTGAGTTCTGAGGGTAAACATCGGTTCTAGATTTTTCCAGTGTGGTACCATTCTAAAGCTACCAGTGAATTCCCAGCCATGTATTCGCCCCATAAGTCATGTGGGCCTCATCCAGTGTCCTCTAAGTTCAAGCAGAAGTCAGGATTTGTAATAATGGATGAATGTAGGTTAGTAATGTGTATTTCTAGTGTGAATTATCTGTTAATTATTCTCTTTCAAGATGCGGAGACGGCGGCTGGGCTTCCATGCTTCCTATAACGCAAGACTAACTGTACTGTACTTGATGTAATTGGTAAATAATAAGGCTTGAGTTGTTATAATCCTTTGGAGGGCTGGGAATGAATAGACATGTACAGAGGATTATTTATTTATTTATTTAATTTATTTATTTATTCATGCACTTATTTTCCCATCCAATAAGTCACATAAAGCGTCCTTTTACATTAGTATTATGGCACATGCGGCCTCCTTTTAATATAAAATGTAACAGGGTGGCAGGAAACCGACCCTGAGATTGATTCCTTACGCTTTCAGCCCAAGCGTGTCCATCACCCGCCTCTTCTTATCCTCTGACAGCTGCGTCCAGACCACCATCAAAATTTCTCTTTAAATGATTGGATGGCCTGCAGCACTCTGCCCTGCTTAAGTACAGACGGGGTGTATAGAGGAGGCAGGAGGGGACGCATGGCTCGTCCCGAACATTTCAGTTTCAGCAGAAAGAACAAATCTGGTACAGCTGATTATTTATTAATATCATTTACCACAGCGTTGCTCTAAGACCACAGCGTTCCTCCAATACCACAATGTTCCTCCAAGACCACAGCGTTCCTCTAAGACCACAGCGTTCCTCCAATACCACAATGTTCCTCCAAGACCACAGCGTTCCTCCAATACCACAATGTTCCTCCAAGACCACAGCGTTTCTCCAAGACCACAATGTTCCTCCAGAACCACAATGTTCATTCAAGACCACAATATTTCTCCAGCACCACATTGTTTCTCCAGAACCACAACCTCCAGTTCCTCAGGCATTTGTACAGTAACAGTCATTTACACATTAACTGTAGGTATCATGTAGCTAAAAAAATACTGGAATCTTATGCCCAACCAACCCCTCTCTCTCTCTCTCTCTCTCTCTCTCTCTCTCTCTCTCTTTCTCTCTCTCTCTGTCTCTCCCCTCTTTCTCTCTCTCTCTCTCTCTCTCTGTGTTAACACTAGCTTGATTTCCCGGGGGCTCTACAGCAGTGAGACCTGCTTCGATGTGCAGCAGCACTTTCCGCCAGAGCCTCTTCATCAGAGCTGCAGCGCCGGACCTGCACTCATTAGAACCCACACCGTCACCAACTATTAATAAATCACCCATAAAACAAAAGGGCTACTCTGCTGAGGACCTTCATGCTCTTTCAGTCCTGTGATTTGATCGTGTTGTAAAGATCTGAGGTTTGCCAACCAAGAAAATTTCTCATCAAAGGTGAAAAACGAGTTACGATCACTCCAACAATAAAGGATTCGTCAGGTTTGCATTTCTTTTTACACAGCTTAAAATCCCAATTAAATTAGTTTCAGGACGTTCCTACCCCTACAAACCTTTCCTTTTCCTGAAAGAGGAGATCAGGTACAGTGGATCATTTATTACTATTATTTACCCCAACGTTCCTCCAGCACTCATTCCTGACTGAAGTATTAACATACACACTTTGATGTCTACAGTTTATAATAGGAGATACTAGAAAGAGAGTGAGACTGAGAGAGAGAGAGAGAGAGAGAGAGAGAGAGAGAGAGAGAGAGAGAGAGAGAGAGAGGTGCCATTTAAACTGTAAATAAATTTGTAATAATTGTAATGGTAAAACAATTCACCAGTAAAATTACAGATGTGGAGATATGATATGATGTATCATAATTAAATGCAAACAGTATTTAGTATTTAATACTAAAATAAAATAAAAACATGTTTGCATTTTATAACCTAAAAACTTTACTCTAATTTGGCTTTCATAGTCTACCTTTAACTTGTGTTTCTGTTTAAGTAGTTTTAGCTTATATTTTAGATGTGTTTTTTAATTTAAATTTAAAAGTAAAAATGTTTGGTGATCCAGGATACATTTCACTGCGAGTTGTACTTGTATAACTGCACATGTGACAAATAAAAAATCTTAATCACACAAACAATAGAACAATAAAGTGTCTGAGTAACAGTGTTTTGGTGCTACGTCCCCTAGTGGACAGTGAAATCCTCCTCAACCCCCAACCTACCAGAACCTCATCAATTTTTCTAGCTTTCAACACGGATTCTCACACAAGAGGCACATCTTTCACGTGAGAGATACAGATTTAATACATTAACAAAAATCACAATGTACCAATTTGAGCTGCACGTTCTGAAATCCATCCCCAGTTTAAGACTTGCAGATTTAGAGTCTTTGGTCACTGAAAAGTCTTCAAAGATGATTTATTGACGAGGTGCCCAGGAGATGTGGTGCTGGATGAGGTATCAGTGCTTAATATCATTTTCAGTGAATATGAATTTTTAACGGGCAGGAGCGAGGGCAGCAAAGACACCACTCTCAAAGGTCCCTTAGCACACAGAGAATACGTTGATTGCCTTTCATACATTTTGCGGTTAAATTAAAATGCAAAACAAATTTACAGCCCCCACCCCATTCTTCAAACTGGTGTATGAAGTTTTTCTCTTTAGATTTCATACTGGAGCTACAAGGCTAATATAGCCACTCAATGGAAACTTATATTAGCATGACGCTAACTGCAAGTTCATTATCCACACAGTTCAGGCGTTTATGGACTCGTTTATGGTTTAGTTTAGTTTATAGACTAATGTTTCCTATTCTAGTGTTTAGGAGCTTTTACTGATTTGTTTATGTACTAATATTTATTATTTGAGCATATTTGGTTGTTTATTGAGGTATGCAGTGGTGTTTACTGTTTTAACTTTTTATCATTTAGCAGACGCTTTTCTCCATTTTTTTATTGTAATTCTTAAATGTATTTTTAGGAGTCTAAACCAAAAGTCTTGTTTTTTATTTTATAATTTAAAAATAGCCTTTAAACCATAAATAAAATCTGTAATGAGTGGAATAGGAATGGTCTAAAATCACTTCAAATAACATCGACTTCTAAAGAAAAATATTTCTGGTTTCCTTTACCAATATGGAGAGATGCTATGTATCCTAATTAAGTGTGAACAGATCTGAAATAATGGTGAAATAAAAAATCATACTTGCATTTTGATTTTAAGTTTGATTTACAGCCTCCACACCTCAATTTGGTGTATGAAGTTTTTCTCTTTAGTTTGGAGCTACGAGGCTAATATAGCCCTGTTATGGAAACTGATATTGCATGCCTAGGTAATTACTGTATGGGATCGTCTAAAAGACTCTCTTCAGCAGTTTTTAACACTGTACAACTCACTGTTACCCATGAACATGGACTGGTGTGTGTTAGAGAGCAGTGCTTTAGATGGATGCAGTTAGCATTGTGCTAACAACAGAAGTGTGAGATTCCCTATATTTGGCTGCACTAGCCTCAAAGCTCTGGTGCTAAAGAGTCTCAGCTTGGATGAAAGTGAAGTAAATTAGATCTTTGTTGCTCTAAAGTCTAACGATAAGCCCCCTCCATCTGGAGGTATCAGGTGCTGATCCGAGTGGCCTCCTCGTCCAGCCGCCGATGACATCATGACAGGGCTCTTAGTCAAGATGGAAATCTGATTTGTCCTCATAAAACTTTTAGAGGCCTTATCAGAGCCACACCCAGAACAGCAGGGTCGCGATGGGGCTGATTATGAGCGGAAAATTGAGTCAAAGCCGACTGGAAGACGAGGCACCGGACAGAGAGGAGATGAAACGAGGATTATGACGTTAATTCAGCAGCTAAATTGTGGAGAAACACCATCAGTGCTCACTTAAGCTTTGCTTGTTTTTTTATGATGTACAATATTCTGCAAAAGCATTAACCCACCAAACACTTCCTCATCGTTTGCTTTTTCAAAGCCAGATTTTCTTATTAAGACTTTCTTCTTCAGGCTTATTCCAACAGCATCAGGTTTCATAATAATAATAATAATAATAATAATAATAATAATAATAATAATAATAATAATCATAATAATAACAAAAACTTGGCTTTGCTATAGTAGTTGGTTATTTTAATGTCACTGCTGAAATACGCCTTTATAAAAGCCCATGTAAGGCCTCAAGACTTTGTACTGTACAATATAGTCGAGCCCCGAAATTTGCAAGGTTACGTTTCAAGAATGCCCACGTATAGTAAAAAAACACAAATTTGTGATGGGGCAAAAATATCTATAAATGCCTATTTTTTGTAGTCTATACCCTAAATATGCTGCCAAATATGCTCCTAAAAACATTTAAATTTCATTGTAAACTCATCCCCCTTAAAGAGAATGTGAGGGTAAACCCATAAAGCGTACTGTACAGTTTATACTGAACTGCTGTTTCTCGCGGTGCTAGAATGTAAATAACGATGTTACCCCTGTATAGACCGGACGGGAATTCATGCAGCGCCTTTTCTTTGGTGTAAGCAGGTAAATACAGTAATAAATTCATTTAATTTACAGTAAAGATACAGTGAAATGTATGGGACCTCACCAATGATATTGATTGAGCACAGTGATTAACTTTCGCTTTGTGTTCTCGACGGAACAAAGAAATTCTACAGTTATATTTTATATGGAAATGTAGCTTAATTTATGTTAATATTTATGTTACAAAATTAGTAAATTATATTTTGTTATAATTTAGCACTAAAATGCATGACAAATTATATATTGACATGAAAAATGTACATGAAAAATGCGGCGGATATCTGGGACTTCCACAAACAATTATTAGTTTGGATCTAAAAAAAATCCTGAACCACAAATTCAGAACCGCGGCTTTACGGGGGTTGACTGCACATTAATAATATATAAATATACGCACACATACATATATATGCATACATACTTGCATAAATACACTAGCATTGCAGAATCTTCACACTGCATACAAATATGATATATGCATACAAATATCATTCAGTTTGGCAGAACGCTGTATTGTGTCCCTATTCTTGTCATTTTGGCCAAGTTTATGATGTTGGGATGTATTTCCATCTCCTGTAAAATGACTCTTTTGGAGAAGACTGGGTTCTGATAGAGTGACAGACTGACAGTATGTGAGTCAGGAGCTGCAGGATGGTTAATATTATCATTACCGATTCGACCTGTGGGAGTAGCTCAGCGACACAAAGTCCCTATTAGTCCCTCCGAGTTCAGGAGGAGCAGTCAGTGCTTTAGAGCGCTCATGTGTGGAGACAATCGGAAAAAAAACAAAAAAAAAACCAAAATAACAGAAGCTTCACAGTGGAGGGAGGGACGTCAAGAACCTATTTTCATGCATAATTGATGCCTTATCAGTGTCACTGTCCCCAGTGAGAGAGCCCGGCTGATAAGACTGACACCACAGCCCGGGCTCAGTCACATCACGCGGGTGACATTGCTCTCCGATTACCACACCGAGACAGTGTGTGTGTGTGAGTGTGTGTGTGTCTGACAGTGTCACATCATTCTTGTCAAAGCTGACTTTCACCGTGTAACGACTGGAGAACACAACTTACCTGGAATTAGATTAGCCTGCACAGTCAGCCGAGAAAAAAATGAAAGTGGAGTCTTCCATCAGGTGACACCAAAGGACTTGTTTGTCTCTCACACACATACAAATACACACTGGAATTCTAATACATAGCCGTGGTGCACATACTGCACCCTCAGTGCACCTGCCTCAAATTAGACCAGGAGAGAGAGAGAGAGAGAGAGAGAGAGAGAGAGAGAGAGAGAGAGAGAGACTTAGCAACTAATTAACTTCACTTTCCCTCATTACATCAATTAATTTCCCTGTAGTGGTGAAATAAATAAATAAATAAAACCAAACCTGCCCGGCCTTGGGCTACTTTCTGTCAAGATTAGCACAATCCTTCAGAGTTTCTCCGTTGAGAAAGCTGAAATGATCTAAATAATGTGTGTGAGAAACAGATAAATCATCACCTTTAAACTCACAACTTTGTCATTTTCCAATTTATAGATATATCTGAGATGAGGCAGAACAAACTGAGGCAGAAATGGGACAGGGGACAGGACAGGAAACTGACTAGGCACAAAAACAAGGACAGAGATCATAATGACAGGGATCTGGATAGTGCCAGGAACAGGGACAGAGAAAACACAGGAAACTGGAAAACAGCTACAGTGATAGGGACTGAAACATGAACAGAGACAGGAAAGGGAACATGGAACGCAGTGGTTTGGAAAGAACATAGATGTCAAATACTGACCAGGTTGGAGCCATTTTTGGGCTCTGGCAGAGACCGTTGGCAAAAGGAACCAGGAGACTGGGAGGCCGGCAACAGGGAACCAGGAGACAGGGAGGCCGGGAACAAGGGATCAGGAGACACAATAGGCTCTGAGCCTAGTGTCGAGGAACCAGGGGACGCAGGAGGCGCTGGAGCAGCAGGAGGTGACAGAAGGGTTTACTCTGGAGCAGCAGGAGGGACTGGCAATGCAGGCTGTTATGAAGAGGTCTGCTGTGGTACTGGGAGTTCACTCTGCAGCTTCCTCCAGGTCACTGGGTGGCACAGACGCTGCTACTGAGGCAGAAGGTTCAGGGTTTGAGGCTTCATCAGGAGCTTCTCAAAGGCACTTACTCCTCCACCATTTCTTTTTGGAGGATGCAGAAGCGTACCGGTGTGGAGCAAGTTCTGGGGCAAAATATGTTTCCCTGCCCAATGTAATTTGATCTATCAGTAGTTCTTACACTCCTACAGGTCTGATTTTGTTCAGCAGAGGGAAGTTTATAAAGGTTATAAAAAGGTTATAAAATTTTATAAAGAAAAGCTGCAGTCTTCCACTTTCAGCTAAATCAAATGTGTGTAAAATGTTTTGTACGTTTCATATACAGCATCACAATGTATCTCTTTGTTCATAATCCTGATAGTCAAGATGCATGTGTGTCTAGATCTAAGCAGGATCAGTGTAGTCTTTGGTACCAAAGAACATCTTCTAAATAATGTTTTTAAAAGTACAGATTAAATCATTTTGGCCTTGAAGGTGCTTTAAACATCTGAAGGGATTCACACGATTCACACGAACATAAAAGTTGCAGGGAAGTTTTCCCCACTTGACTGAAAAGTAACAGTGAAAACTGAACCACAGATGTTGGAAAGCCAGTCTAGATTGTGAGAGATGCAGCTTTGAGTAAATATGGCCTTGATCCAAAATCATTCCCGGTTTCTCAGCCATGGTCTGAGATCCATATCCATGCTGCCAGAACTTCTGCATTGATGGAAAGAACTCTCTAATCAGGGCCTGAATCACCCCTGTGATGTATCTGGCGGCATGTGTGTGTGTGTGTGTTGTGTGATTGTTCTCCACATTAGCAGCTGAAACTACCCCCTCGAGCTGGAGTGGCCCTCCAAAGCAGGAGAACGTTCTCTCCTCCATTAGCAGTATATCTGAGAGCTGCCGAACGAGCTGCCGAGTGAAGAGGAGAGGAATGGGACCAGAAGGGAACAGCAGGCGAGAGGCAGGGAATGAAGTGGGAATAAAAAAGCTGACGTGGGACAAAATTCAACATGTGAGAGATGATGATGTTTACAGAAAGCAAATACGTAATTTTTACTGAATTACAAGCCACAGACATAAACCATACTTAAACTCTCATAACATTCCAACAGCAACAACAACAACAATAATAATAATAATAATAATAATAATAATAATAATAATAATAATAATAATAATAATAATATAATTATCATTATTATTATTATTATTATTATTATTATTATTATTATTAATGCTGGGCCGTTAACGTTAACGCGAGACTCTTATCGCGCAATAAAAAAAAAATCGCCGTTAATCTATTCACAAAGTTGGGTTGGGAGCTGGGTCTGTACTACTATAAGCTATGATGACTTCCACCTTGATATTTTAGCGCGGATTTACTCTCTGTCTGTCTCTCTCTCTCTCTCTCGTTCGTGACTTTTTCAGAGCGCGCGGATCATCTCTCGCTCTCTCTGTCTCTCTCTCTCTTGCTCTCTCTGTCTCTCTCTCTCGCTCTCTCTCTCTGTATCTCTCTCTCTCTCTTTCTCTCTGTCTCTCTCTCTCGCTCTCTCTCCCTTTCTCTGTCTCTCTCTCGTTCGTGCGATCATCTCTCTCTCTTTCTCTCTGTCTCTCTCTCGCTCTCTCTGT
>JBBPDC010034680.1:0-12104 GCA_037974485.1 Hemigrammopetersius urotaenia | reverse complement strand
CAAATAGAAACAAGACTATGAATTGAAATGAAAAATAATAAGTCTAGCTATCATTATTGAATTAAAATGATGTACTGTTGAAGCTGCTGTAGGTAGCAGGTAGGCTTTAGGACCCAGGCGGAGCTACACAGTGCTGCGAGTAGCAACCAGAGCCCATTCAGTAATATTTCTCCGGTACTCAGTTCAACAGAACAATACTATGAGTGTCCATAACTATTCACTGCTTAACTTTTCTTGTTTCCTTAAGTGAAAGGAAAGGTTTGGTGAAAAGTTTTCAGCCCTCTATACATGCTAACTCGTTCCTACAGCCCTGGGGGCTTAGGCTAAGCCCCCCTTGTCTTTCCATCCTAGTGACGTTTCAAAGTAGGTATACAGTAATTCCCCGTTATTCGGGGCGGTTACGTTACAAGAGCACCCACATATAGTGAAAAAACATGTTGTTGTGTTTTAGTCAAAGAAATGCCTTAAAATGCCTATTTTTACAGTGTAACCATAGGGAATCTCCTCCACTGCCAGTCTCTGAGATGCTTTCAAATGAGCATTCAGTACCTCCATTAACATTCTGGTTAATGCAGCTTCTACTGAAATGAACACCAATCTTAGAGTGCATCAGGTGGAGACTGATTAAAGCTGGGCTTTATTACAGGCTGTACTTTTAGCTTTCAACAGAGAGAACATCACTGCATACCTTGAAAGAACCTTTGCAATTGCCAAGAAGAGCAAACCATGGGCAGAGATAAAGGCATTCACAGTTTTGCATCTTTGCTCTTCCCACATTATCAAAGCAGCAATGTGCAGTATTGGCAGATTTTTCTACCTTTTTTTGCAAGGCTACAGAACACATTCAATATGGATGCTGCCTGTAACATTCTCTGGCATTTTTGTGTGGTTTTAATGAGTGCAGTAGCATGGGCCAGCCTTGAATTTCTTCAGGCTCTAATGAAAAAAGAAACACAGGACCTGGAGAATAAAACAGATGCAGAGCGTTCAGAATTCTGGGAAGATGAAAGTGAAAGGAGGTCAGCAAAGACAATTGTGGGCAGATCCTCTTATTCCACAGAAGTCCGGAAGATCTTGTCTGATGTCAAAACCACAGTCCTCAAGAGGAAAAAGAGCTTTTTGAGGAAAATCCATATCATTGTCCAGAAATTGTCAATGTCTTCTTAGAAAATTATATGGGAATATTCCCTCTCTGGTGTGGTGCAATGCTTGGTGACCTGAGGAAATATGCCTTAGATAAAGAAGTCACAAGCCACGAGTCTGGCAAAACAAGGTGGGACTGAAACGGTTATTCGAGTAACTTGAATGATTCGATTACAAAAAATGTTCAAGGCAAATTCTTTGCCTCGAGGCTTCGTTAAATTCGTCACCAAAGTCCACCTATTATCGTATCACTTCCGCTTTGTAGACCAGTCTTTCTCAAATAGTGGGAAGCGATGCCGGGGGGCGCCTGTGACCTGGGGAACATGCTATTTTTGCTGCAGGGAGTAGGGAGCACACAGCTCAGAGCAGAATTTCAGACCATACCCACCCACTCCCACCTGGTCCCCCGTCACTTCCGCCCGCTCCTGTCCGCTCTCCCAGTCATATATAAAAATGTATTTATTTATTTATTTATTTTTTAACCTGTAATGTCTGGCTATTTTTAAGGTTAAAAAACAATCAATGTTCTTGTAAGTTAGTAGCGCACACTGGCTCTTTCACACAGGCAGACCTCTTCTGCTTTGTTCAGGTAATTTGGACACAACACCTCCTGTAGCATCTAGATGGAGAGAAACAGGTGTTTTTCTCCTTAGGTGTTGCACCAAGGTGCTGATGCCGGTCTCTGTGTGTAGGTGCGTACTGAAGGGATTCAACTGCAAATGCTGAATGTATCCTGGAATATCATAAAAGTTGTCACATTCTTTAATAATGGACTGTGTGAGATACAATTCCATGAGAATGTTTTCATGCACCTGTTTATTCCTCCTACGTTCAGATGTAATTACCTTAAGAATATTTCTATTCAGGCTTCGTGTGATGTTTCCTAAGACCAGTTCTGGTGTTGGTGTTGTCCGTAATCTTCTATAGTACTCATTACTTACTGTCACAACAGGGAGGTTGGAAGCCCTGTTGTGATTTACCTTGGGAAGTACGGGGACGAGACAGGCAGGTTTCCATGCTGGTGCTTGAGTTTATTTACAAGTGGTAGGACATACAGAAAGAAAACCTGGCGCTGGGACCGAAACAAAACAATCTAAGGTTAACATAAGGCGATGGACACACGAGGAAGGGTAGCAGACACACACTATATATACAGAACATAATCAGACCTAAAACACTGGACAGGTGAAAACAAAAGGGCACGTGACAAAACCCAGCACTTCAAAATAAAGATCCCCAGAACACACAGGACAAAAAACAGGGTAAAACATAAACAGTGGCCATTAGCGGCCTCCGACCGTCACACTTACTCCGTGGTGGACTGCTCTAGCTATTTTCCCTCTTGTAATGTTGCTTGCTGGCCTAAAGCAAGTTTCTGTTTTAAGATGGCAGATTTTTCCTCTACGTGAAACACTCATTGGGATGCTGGACTGTAGTCGAGTGGGTTTATGTGTAATCGTAAATGAGTATTTGGAAATAGCATGGATTGTCATGTAGCAGGCTTGCCTCTTCCTGATGCCTGGAACACAAATGTGCTGGTACTTGAACATAAGTGGGCAGGTAGGACTTTTCTTCCTAAACTGATTGAAAAGGATGTGGGTCCATGGCTGTTTAAATTTATTTGAAATCTGAGGTGAAATTTTTTTCTTGTGGTTTTGACATATCAAGATAGTGAATGCAGTTGGGGTATGTGGCACATTTCTATATATGTCTTCTGTCCTATCTCTTGTCTCCAACTTTGTGGTAATAGCTGATGATTTTGGGTCTTCACATGTAAATGTCTCATGCTTCGTGTTGCCCGTGTCATCTTCAACTCTACTCAGCGGTACCGTGAGTACTTTAGCTCTCTTCTACCTTTTCTGTGTGTGTGTGTAAGAAAGCGGGTTCATTACATGCGAATCCTTATTCCTTACGAAGCACTCTTAGAACAACCGTGCTGGTATTTTATTTTTTACAGCCTCTTCAAGTTGAGTCTCAAAAGTCCTTCTATGTAATCAGGGAAATTTATGTATCACTTTCCTTTGATTCTTGCTCCCTTTCCTCTATTCCTCCATTCACAGATTTTATTCAATCAGGGACTTCATAATGAAATCGCCCTGTCTCTTCACAACCCAGTATTTGATGATTATGTTGCATAGACAGTTGCCTCTCTCTCATTTCTGAATCATCCCTAGATATTTGTGCATGACTGCCATTGAATACCTCTAAAGTGGTCCCAGAAGATTCCTCATCACTTTTGTTTTGATCTTGTACTTTCGTACTTTTCTTATCTTCAGCTATCTCAGTTTGAGTGTCATCTTTTACCTGGCACTGCTCCTCAACCTTACTTTTAATATTCCTACGATTGTAGGAATATTTCCCAAAAATCCTTGTGGTATCTCTAAGGAATATTACTCAGTACACATTGGACTTGGTTTGACACCATAAGGTGACATGGTTGAAGAGATTAATAGATGATGTTACGTTTCCCCGATTTTTCCCCAAGAGGAGTGTCACGTACCAATCTAAAGATGACTGGTTCTTTGCCCAAAATGTAGCATGGAGGAAGAGCCCAAACACAGATGACATGAAAAAGCCGGTAAACTACGCGCTTTGTTCTAAGAGTGGTTCGTAAGGAATAAGGATTCGCATGAAATGAACCCGCTTTCTTACACACACACACACAGAAAAGGTAGAGGAGAGCTGAAGTACTCATGGTACCGCTGAGTAGAGTTGAAGATGACACGGGCAACACGAAGCATGAGACTTCACTTCTGTGTGTCAGACATCTACCTACTTCCTGTTTATATACCTTACATGAGTCACTTCCGGTGCCAATTGACGTCACGTAGTCTGGTGTGTGTGACAGTACCCCTCCCTCCAGGACCGGCACTACTGGGTGCCCTGGCCACGGTGTCACGAGTCCAGGATCCGACGGACGGTATAGGCGGGGTGGCGGTAGCTCAGTGGGTAGGATACTTGCCTCCGGACCAAGAGGTCACAGGTTCGAATCCTACCTCCAGCACACCACTGGGTCCCTGAGCAAGACCCTTAACCCCAAGTTGCTCCAGGGAGAGACGGTCCCCTGTAGGTAGGGAATGGAAGTCGCTTTGGATAAAAGCATCTGATAAATGCTGTAAATGTAAATGTAAATATAGGCGGGACCACCGTCGATGATCCAAGGTGAAGGAGGGTCAGGAGCCTGGGGAGCCAGAGGAGAAAAAAAACAGGGTTGATCCGATGACTGATGATTTAGGGACCCATGAACCGTGGTGAGAGCTTCTTGGACTCAGTGTGGAGGTTGATGTGACAAGTGGAGACGCTGTCACCAACATGGAACAACCATCCCGGTGGGTGCTGACGACTGTGTTGCTGGACATACCGGGTGTTGGCTTTGTTGGTGGACTCTCTGGCATGGTTCCACAGCTGCCAGCATCTGCGGACCAACCGCTGGGCCAAAGGTACATCAACCTCCAGCTCTTGGTGTTCAAACACCGGAGGCTGGAAACCATTGCATACCTCGAAAGGGCTGAGTCTGGTGGCAGAGGAGACATGGAGGTTAGTTCTGCCCAGACGAGGTAGTCGGCCCAGGAGCGTTGACGCTCGGAGATGAAGCATTGGAGAAAACGCTCTAGCTGTTGGTTGGCCCGCTCCGTCTGACCGCTAGTCTGACGGTGGTAGCCTGAAGACAGACTGGTGGTGGCTTCAATCATACGGCAGAAGGCCTTCCAGAACTGTGCCGTGAAGTGGGGCCCTCTGTCTGAGACGATGTCCGGGGGGAACCCATGCAAATGGACTACATGCTCCAAGATGATTTTGGCAGTTTCCATGGCTGAGGGGAGTACGGCCAGTGAACAGCCTTGGAGAATTGATCCACGATGGTGAGGATGGTGTTGTTCCCATGGGACTCCGGGAGACCAGTGACGAAATCCAGGGTGACATGGGACCAAGGATGCAAAGGAACGGGTAAGTGTTGAAGGGTTCAACAGGAGGCAGAGTTGGGTGTCTTAGCACGTGCACAGACCTAACAGGCCTTGACATAGGTTTTTATCTTTTTTCATTTTTGGCCACCAAAAGGCGCGCTGAAGGAATGAGATAATATGGGTGATACCTGGATGGCTAGCCATGGCCAAGTCGTGAGCCAACTGAAGCATCTTCTGGCGTACAGAGGTGGGTATAGTCTCCTGGGGGGTCCTGGAGGAGTGTCCAAGGCCTTCTAACCCCCAGCGGAGAGGAGCCACAACAACATGAGGCGGAAGAATGGGCACATGGTCCGTCCGGGGTTCTTTTTTCTGTAGCTGGCAGGAGGGGGCGTCTGCTTTGTTGTTCTTTGACACCGGACGGACAACAACCATGCCTGACAGCTGGGGTTGAGCTGTCGGGCATGGTTGATGGTGCTGAAAGGTTTGTCCAGACTATGAATGGCACACCACCGCCCTGGATGAAGAAGGATGGGTGCAGTAGTGAAAAGGTGACAGAGATGGTAAAAGGCGGTGATGACTTCGGGGGAGAGATGAAAAGGGCCGGTCTTGGGCTTGGTGAGGGCTTGGTGAGGGCAGTAAGAGGTGAACTGAAGCTCTGGATAAATTGCTAATAGAAATTGGCGAACCCCAGAAAATGTTGCAGCTGTTTAAGCAACATGGGTAGGGGCCGCAAAAGCACAGCCTACAACTTCTGAGGATCCATGGGCACACCCTGGGAGGAGACAACAAAACTGAGGAATGTGGTGGTGTGCTGGTGTGAAACACCATCTGCCCAGCATATCCCAAAGAATGTTGTTTATGAGTTGTTGGAAGGCTGAAGGAATATTGCACAAGCCAAAAGGCAGGGTTTCATAGTGGCCGGTGGGAGCTATGAAGGCTGTCTTCCACTCATCTTCCTCCCTGATGCGGACAAGGTTGTATGCACTCCTAAGACCCAGTTTGGTGAAGATCTGGGCACCAGAGAGAGAGTCCAGGATGGTGATTATGAGTGGAAGCGGGTGACGATTCTTGATGGTGATGTCGTTGAGCCCCCGATAGTCGACGCATGGACGGAGGCCTCCTTCTTTCTTTTTGACGAAGAAGAACCCCACGGTGACCTGAGAAGTGGAGTGACGGAGCAGTCCCTGGCAAAGACCCTTGGTAACATAATCCTCCATGGCTTGCTGTTCTTCAGTGGTGAGGGAGTAGAGACAGCCATGGGGTGGTACCGTGCCTGATTGGAGGTCGATAGCCAGGTCTTTGGGTCGATGAGTACGTCTCAGCCTTAGTCACTGAGCAGAATTCTCTGCAGGTCAGGCACTGAGGAATAAGGTTCTGTGCCCTGGAGATGATGGGGTCGTGTTGGATCAGCCAGGGGTGTCCTAGGATGAGAGGAGGAGAGGGGAGGATAGTGACCAGGAATTTAATGGAGTGTCCTTCGTGAGTCATGGTGATAGGAGAAGTGGAGAGATGAATGGGACTATTAGAGAGGTGACGACCATCGATGGCTGCGATGTCGACAGGCTGAGATAACACCTAAGTTTTGATTCCCATCTGGGTAGCGAATTTATGATTGATGAAATTAATAAGTTGCCAGAGGCGATGACGGGGGTTCCCCAGCACAAGCCTGCGCGATGTGTGCAAACACGCAGCCAGAAAGCTGAATATTCCATGGCCCAACGCTCCGCCTGAGAAGCCCTGTTCCCGGTATGAAGGCAAGCGTTTACCATGGGTGAAAAGCGCGGAGAAGCAGTTGCTCCCCTTATTCCCCGAATGCCTGGAAGAGGCTACCCGCACCTGGTCGAAGCCGTACTCCTCTAAGAGTCCAGTCCAGGGAGGAACCACGCTGGATTGTGTAGCCATGGAAGAGATGGAGGGCTGTTCAAACTACCCCCAGTGGAGCTGCTGGTAGCACACCAACTCCACCCTGACCAGAAATCCCTATCATCCTCGTCCGCACAGAGCATCCATTGAAGACGGACAGGTTCCAGTCCTCTATGACGGACAAGGCATACAGGTCCATGGCCCTCTGTGTGCGAGCTTTGAATGCTCACACACAGCTATGCTAATGGCATATCAAGCTGAGCTCCAGGACAAGACGTCGGGCACACCTGACCAAAAGCTGTGGGATGAGATGTGCGTGGTCACTGACTTATAGCTCCGCCTACATCGCTGTTCCATGCAGGCCTCGGGGCGAGCCATGGGCATTCTTTTGACACAGGAGAGAGTGCGATGGTAAACCTTATCCACCCTCTCTTATTGTGAAAAAGTCCAGATCCTCAATGTTGTGGTGGACCCACAGGGCTTCTTCGGCCCGACTATGGCTACCATGCAACGGTGATGCGAGAAGAAAATGAGGGAGGGCAAAGCTCTGCAGACCTGCCTACCCAGGAAAACGCAGCCACTCCCCACTCCAACTCCGTGGCCATCCTTCGCACAGGCAGTAGCCTGTCCTACACCAGGCTACAGGATCCCAAAGCAGCCCACGACACAACCTAGACCCCTGTTCCCGTTCCTCACAGGTTGGCAATGCTTTCTTCCACAAGGGGGCAGCATTGTTCCACCTGTCAACACGCCTCCCACAGGGTAGCACTGCTTCATTCCACAAGGGGGCAGCATTGTTTCATCTGTCGATGTGTCCTCTGCGCTCTCTGCAGTGGACATGCTCGCACAGCCAGCACAACACTGGCAGGTGTGTGTAAAGTCAAAAGGGGTGCTCAGAACAGTCAAAACAGGGTACAGACTACAGTTCACAGTTTTTCTGAAATAATATACTCTCAGGCGGCAGGAGAAGCGGTGCGTTTCCTCCATTTATAGATAACGTCTCTGTTAGAGAAGAAGGCGATTCTAATAGTTCCTCCAGTACAAAGCCAGAGCGGTTTTTCCTCAAGGTACTTCATTGTCCCCAAAAGGGGAGGGGGCATGAGACCTATATTGGATCTAAGAGCGTTGAACAGGCATCTCAGATAAAAAGTTTTGAATGCTTACACATGCGACACTTCTGAAGTTTGTACGTCCGGGAGATTGGTTTACCACTCTGGACCTCTCAGATGCGTACTATCATATTCGGATTTACCCCACACAGGAAATTTCTCAGATTTGCCTTTCAGGGGGTAATCTATGAGTACCTAGTTTTGCCTTTTGGCCTGCCACTAAGTCCTCCCATTTGTAAAATGTGCAGATGCTGAGATAGGACCGCTCAGAACGAAGGGCATTCGTCTGGCAATGTATTTAGACGATTGCCTTCTGACTGCAAAATCAGAACAGGATGCAGACGCACACACCGAATGCGTGATAACGCATCTATCGCTGCTGGGGTTCAAGTTCAACTCAAATAAAAGTGTCTTGCTTCACTCTAAGTCAGGAAAATTTATTGGTCTGTTACAGGACAGAACGGAAACAATGCAAGAGTCTCTTGTGCTGTTTCACAGGGGAAGTTATGTGAGATTAAAGGACTGTCACAGACTCCTGGGTCTGATGGCTTCAGTTCTAGTTGCTGTTGCCTTAGGCAGGCTACATATGAGGAGTTTCCAATGCTGGGTATCGAAACTCAGGCTGGACCCATATATTCACGCTTACGGGAAAATCTCAGTCACTTCAGATTGTGCGCTTACCCTACGTCAATGACACAAACCAAATTTCCTGACACAGGGCACAACGTTGGGCACGATATGTGCCCAGTCCGTAAAAACAACCACAGACGCGTCCCGATGGGGCAGGGGTGCCACACACGAGGGCAGATCGGTGAACGCTCAATGGAAGTCGAGCCTTCACGCAGTACATATCAATGTTTTGGAGCTAAAGTTTTCCTGACTTTGAGACATTTTCTGCTGTAGGATCAGCCAAATCATGATCCATAACTGCCCACCCATTCTGGAGGAGAGGACAAAGATCGAACCAAGGATTGTTTGTTGAGGGCCAAAAGCTAGACATTTGGTCTCCACTGAAATCTCTCTCCAGGGCCATCTGTCGACCTCATTCTCACCTCCCCCAATACCCATGTTTCCTGCCAACTTCCCTCAGCAAAGGAGACTGCTTTAATGGGGAAAATGACTGTTTTAAGTTGAATTGTGAATGAATGAATCTGCTCTTCCCTTCTCAGTATGCTACGTGAGAACTAATCTGTGAAAATCAAGGTCACCCTGTATGCAGGGACCAATGAGTATACAAACCCCAGACTATGAAGTAATCTCTCCATGTTTGATGTCAGAACACACAATTAGTCAGGATGTCCACACTGGTACTTGTCTCTACACTGTAAACTTTATTCTGGAGGAAATAAAGGGTGAACCCAGTGTGCCTCCAAAAGACATCACCTCTCTTAGCCCGACCACATGGTAAGAGAGACCGAGAACAAATGAGACACAGACCAGTTCATGGTGTAACTAAGAAAATGAAGTTCTGAACATGTAAATTTGGGGATTGCTTTATCACCTGAATGTATCATAACCACAATATGCTCATGCATTGGAAGGTTTGATTTTTATTTGTCATAAGTATGGTTGCAATAGAGATTGAGTTTAGGAGTGAAGTGTAATATGTGAAAGGTCATGTAAACCCATATCATGTTTATTATCTACACACTCCTCTCGTTCTCACTCAATCAAAACTACACAACTTAATACTCCATCATGCACGGTTTTGTAGTTATAAACTTTTAGGCCAACACCTATAGAAATTCCCAACCAAGAAGGCAGAACCATCAGGACCCCCCCCCCCCATCCGGAACTCCCCAGAGGGAGGGGGAGGAAAAGCTCCTGATTGGCCAGACCAGGACACATGCCTGCCCTCTGCTCCCAGGCTTAAAAGAGGCAGCCCTTGGTCAGTTCAGGGAGAAGCCCCTAGAAGAGACGACACCCCAGTCCACCTCTCGGCCAAGCTCCACTCTACAAATCGACTCCTTTGAATCTTCAAGACCTTCCAGAGGTCCTCTTCATTTGCTCTGACCACAAACCTCCTGACCAAGGCCTGATCCTCCACCTCACCCGGCAGCCTAAGACTAATCCTGAGACCCCCATCCTTCAAGAATTCGTGCATACACAGGAATTCACAAAACTTCAGCATAAATGGGCAGGCTTAACTGCTATAGGCTGGATAGGTGGATAAATGTAATTGAAATAGATTCCATAACATCATTGCAATTGACTGTCACTTTACACGTCACTTTACTGTACTTTATGCAACTTAGGACTACTGTTGCTGCACTGTGTTGTTTTCATGTCTTTTATGTCTGTATGTTCTGTCTGTGAAGAGGATGTTCAAGTAAGAATTTCATTGTGCTCTGTACACTGCACTCTGTACATATGACAATAAACTTCAACTTCAACTTCGACTATATGGTCTAAGAAGTGAGCAGTGAATATTTGCCATGGGTCCTTTAAATTAGCTTGCAATTCAATTTTTTGCTTATGTATGTAGAAGAGCAGATTCTCTAGTAAAATGCTGATTCACTGCATCTATTTAACCAGCTTCTAGGGCTGAACCCACTTTACCCAGGTAAATTGCCTAACAGGCCAATGCAGAAATTAAGGAAATGAATATCACAAGATTTGGCAGAAAAGCAGCAAATCCTCCTGTGCTCCAGACGACCCTGAAGAAGGAACTGAGAGGTGAGTGAAATGTTTTAAAATTATACATTAACAAGACTCTGATCAGACACAATCAGTTGCAATTCTGTGATAACTCATTTTTGGACAGAATGCGACAGTCCTACTGGACAAACTTTCACAAGTTAATACATTTCTGTAAGATAATAATACATTGTGATTTCCCTGCTCAAACACACCTGGTTAAACTCACCTGTTCACTGACAGATTTAGGGAGTGTTTTTGAGGAAGGATGCTACCCAGCTGTGCTGGAAACTGTCCCTCCTGGATTTGGGCAACCTTGTTCTAAGACGTAATTACTGTTTATTGGAGAAAAGTGTGGCATGTGAAAGAAGTGAAGGGAATCCCATAATCAGACACTTTTGTTTTTGTTCATTAATATGCATCCAGTGCACATTATACACCTCACATTTACATACACACAGTAACAACAGAGTATGTATCTATACATAAAAACAAAGATATTGTGGCGAGTGTGAGAAAGAGCTCCAGCAGCTAACTGCCCCCTAACTGAACTGCTTCCCCGCTGGCTCCTCCCCAAACACAGTTTTCCCACCAAACGGCCACATTTTGAACCCACAAAGGTTCACGGGAGCCAGTCCGACTGCCAGCTCGTCACACAGTCCCCTCAGAGGGGGTGCGCCGTCCACGGCCACCCCACGAGTCTAACACACAGGCTCTAAGACGAGCTGGCAAGCTTTGTCTTCTGGGAGCTCGTGGTGTGTTCCCCTGGGTTGAACTCAACCCCTCACCACTGGCTTCTAGCCCCCCTTGGCCTACCTGTTCACCCCGCGTCTGGGCGTTCCGGCCCTCGCTGTGCTTTTTGTCGACCTCCTCCTCGAAAGCTTCCTCCAGCAGCACGTTGACCTCTCTCGCAAACCTCGCTGATCTAAGGGTGCGTGTGAATGGGATACTGGGGCAGTGTTTTGTTCCATAGGTGGAGGCCCGTGCAAAGCGACGGTTAGGACAATTGAGCGCTGCCGGGTTGAGCCACGGAGCATGGCAGATCCGACTGGGAACTTGCCCCCAGACTGCATGAAGTTCGTTCTCACTGCTCCTTATTTTAGCGTGCATTTTAAACTGAAGGACTAAGTGCTGCTCCTGTTTTAGCTTGTTTTGTCTTGTACTGGTTCTTTTTATGCGGTTCTGTTTTATTATTTGTCCGAATGGTCTTGACCTGTGTTAAGAAAACTGTTATTAAATTATATGTTAAGCAATTCTCATTTGGTGTGTGGCTGGTTGCTCAATCCATTCAGCGTCACGTTTCGGGGCGTGGAAATGTCCGGCGTGCAACAAGTCAGTCAGCATAGAAAATCAAAGAAGGAAAAGAAAACAATCAGTAAGTCATTGATCTGTTCGTGCACGTATAACAACAATGGCGTCTGCATTACCACATCTGATCAAAACACCGAGT
>JBBPDC010034650.1:0-12105 GCA_037974485.1 Hemigrammopetersius urotaenia | reverse complement strand
CTGAGATCAGTATAGAACTAGCTTCATCACAAACACTGTACCTGCAGGAAACACTACACACAGATCTGAGATCAGCAGGAAAAACACCACAGAACACACAGAAACTCATCTCTGATTTTGACCTAAGATAAGACAAACCTTTATTAGTCCCACAAGTGGGACGTTTGCTTGGTCACGGCAGAAAGTGGACAATACAAAGTTAAGAGCAGCAAAATTGAGAAAAACAATAAAATAGAATAAAATACTATGTCACAGTGTAGTATAAAATAAAAATGTTTAAATATACAGTCTAAAAATGTACAAAAATGTGCAATCCATTAAGAGGATGAAAACACAATATCAGTAAATTCATTCACAAAACACACTACAATCCAATCCAATACCAAGTAATACCAAGGCTAGTATCCCATTATACTAATGAGTTTGTGTGTGTGTGTGCGTATATATATATATATATATATACACACACACACACACACACACACTTATTTACAGGCTTAGGAGGCACCCTACTTACACTAAACCTGTTCTACAGAAGGAAAGTACACCATCATGCAATGATTGAGAATGATTATATTAAAAATGATCAATAATTTTATACATTATATTAACACAAATATATATACTACATATAAAAAAAACTCTATATATACTATATTTGTTTTGTTTTTTTGTCATATTGTCAAAAAAATAAAATAAAATATATTATATCATATTAATTATATTATATAAAATATAATAATTTTAATATATCAAAGTGATCATTAATGTTTTTAATTTCATTTGGGAGTTCTTTCGAAGAACGCATCATTTATTTAAAAAAAATATTTAAAAAGTGCTTCACAGTTTCATGTCTGTTATCTTAATCCAACATAGACTCATAGAGATCAAGTTTACATAATAATCGTGCTTGATGTTCTCTTTGCTATGTTAAGTTAGCTGTAATATAGATAGATTAAAGGCCACAAAACAAACTTTTATCATCGTGATTCATGATCACCTGTCCTTATTTTATGAAGACTGCACACAGACAGTTTGTCCTGATGGTACGGACAAGAATTTATACACAGCCACAGTTATGAAGGACGGTTTGACGGCCTGGAACTCCTTCCAGAAGAGATTTGTACTCTCCTGTAAATGTAAGTGTTCTTGTCCTCACTCATGTTTACTCTTTCTGTCTCTCTCCCACGGCTGTTTCTGGATTTCACCTTGAATTTGTGAAAAGGGACGCTTATGGCTTCACTCCTTTTCTGTCTGCTTTTTTAGTTTTAGTTAGATCAAAGGAAGTAATTAGATTCGATTACACACTAGATCAAAAGAAGTAAAAAAAAAAAAGTTAAAACATTATAATAGTTATAATTTTAGTACTAACATCAACGGCGAAGGAGGTGAAGCCAGTCTCAATAAAACATGAGGACTAAATTATTGTACATTACCTCACTGACTTTGAACTACTGTCTCTTTTTAACAGTACTTTGTCTCCACCTAGTGGCTGCAATAAATACAACAAGATGGGCTTTGACTGAAAAAAAGTCTTTCGGTTTAACGAATATGATAGCATATTTAACAGTATATGTTATATATTTAACAGTATATTTAACAGTATATGTTAAATTATATATATATATCCTAAAATATATATCCTAAAAATACCTATACAATTGCTATAAGAATATTATAAGAAATAAGAATATTATAAGATAGTGAAATTCCACCTACACTGATGCATCACTATGCGAAGTGATTTGATAAATGTGTGATTAACAAGCCATAATTTAATTAAAACCCTGTCTATACACACACACACACACACACACACACACAAACACACACACGCGTACACAGCTGCAGGCCAGTTTGAGACTTGAATGCTTCATTCATTCAACATTAGCCAGTGTCTGTCAGACACATCTGGATTCAGTATCATCTCATAATGAAGCAGAGTTTGTCTGACAGTTTGTGCACCACACACAAAGAGTAATGGACGTCCTCACATGTCTGCTATAGTTTGACTGGCTAAAAGAAGCAAATGACCACTGCATTTTAAAACTGTAACCTCCCTTCCTTTAGATCCCACTGCAGTAATACGCATAGCATGTTTCTGTATCTTCCTGGTACCCCACTAGGTGTATACATTGTATTTATTGGGGTAACTTATGCGAATTATGTCCAGTTTGGTATAGCAAAAAGATTTAATGTTGAATATTTTATTTCAAATAAGTTACTTCAAACTTTTTAAGACAGCTACGTTGCTTTTTCTTCAAATTAAAACAACAATTTTATTATTATATAATATATATTATACAACAAATGTCTTTGCAATGTAAAAATGCACACACTTATGTGGTTCTGTGTGGGAACTAGAACTGTCAAAGGTGCAAGTTTGACCATGATCCAATACCAAACATGTTGCAACCGCTCGTGTTAGCGACTGCGGGATCCTTTAACAGTTGAAAGACTCCTAAATGAAGATGTGTCAGTGTTTCTGTGCTTTACACTGAGACACAACAACAGAGGCCGCAATTGGGGTCTATTAGAGATGATTAATCTCTGACCAGAAATAGCTAATGGTGCACCATTAAGCCTGCTGCCACAGGGGATATTAAAACTCTTGTTAGATGCGGGTCTTATAAGATTAGATCCATCAATTGTTCCATCCAAACAGAAAAAACACTCACAAATGCAAAATTTGGAGACGCAGTAAATCATAATTGGACAAATCCAAATAACAGCCGAGATACAGACTTTAATAAACATAATGGCACAATGCTCAGAGCAGTAGACGCTCTTAATGAACCAGAATCCAGTTTCCAAATAAACATATATTGTTCTTTAAGTAGTGGCGTTAATTTGCTGATATTAAGCAAGCCTTTACAGCGAGTTATCCTTTCACTGGTCCTGTCATTTGTCGTAATTGTCACATTGTAAAAAAAACCAACTGTGAAATAGGAGCCACTGCATCTGCCAAGGCTCACAATGTACACCTCATTAAGTTCTAAGGCATTAAAAAGAGGCATTTTAAAAGACCAGACATGTTGATGTTTGCACTGTTTTTTTGTATTCAGCCTAGTCAAAGGGAAGTCGAGTAGAATGTTACTTGGTTGTTATGCATTTTAATTTTTTTTTTTCATGGCAAATATACACTTTCACCTACTGTTTAGATGGTAAGAAGTGTTTTAATGCATGTTTCCTTTTTCATTTTTATTTATATTTTATTGTGTGGGAAACATGCAAACGCCACACAATAAATAAAATAAAAACCAGGTGAAGTGGTGATCCTAAATGTTTCCTAGATGTTTCTGTGTGCCCATCCTGCAATGGACATTTGACCTTTTTATGGAAGTTACATATTTAAGGCATTATTTTTGTCACATTTTAATCAAATTTTTTTATGTGAGTGTTAAATAGTTACATGTGCACATAAATTGTGTTCATCGACTGTCCTAAATTTGAAATATCGTTTGTTGGTAAAGGACAGGACATGTTACTCTGCTATTTGTGTCCCATTCTAATTTCTGCACAGCTCCTTTCTGATGAATCCTTTAAAAAGTTCCGTTAGAGTTTTGATGGTGCGTGTTCTGAATTTGTGGGGCGTGGCCTGGAGGTACAGGGGCGTGACCAAGAGTTGTCGGCCGTGGTCTAAAGTTGTAGAGGGCGTGTCCTGACGTTGTTTACAGACGAAAGTGAAAGTGAATCGAGTGGCGAAGGAAGACCGAGACAAATGGCGGACGCAAACATTTCTGTGGACATGGAGCAACTGAGCTGCTCGGTCTGCCTGGACCTGCTGACAGATCCAGTCACTATTCCCTGTGGACACAGCTACTGCACGCCCTGCATCAGGGACTACTGGGACCAGCCCGGAGAGCAGACTGGCTGTTTCTGTCCCCAGTGCAGGCGCAACTTCTCCACCAGGCCTGAGCTGAACAGAAACACCGTGCTGGCCGAGCTGGTGGAGAAGTTTAGGGAATCTCAGAGACCCAAAATGTCCTCCAGTTCTGGGTCCCCGGGGGTCGTCTGTGATGTGTGCATTGGTGAAAAACAGCCTGCCCTCAGTTCCTGCCTGGTCTGTCTGGTGTCTTACTGTGCCTTCCACCTTCAGCCCCACTTTGAATCTCCTGCTTTTAAGATACACACCCTCATCCCAGCCTGCAGGAACCTTCAGGAGAGGATCTGCCCTGCACACGACCATCTGTATGAGTTTTACTGTCACTCAGACCAGAAGTGTGTCTGCTGTTTGTGCACTGTGGGAGAACACAAGCATCACAAAACAGTGCCAGCAGAGACAGCCCGGTCTGAAAAAGTGGTTCGTATGAATTATGCACTGAAAAGAAGTTTAGAAAACATATCAAGCTTGATGGTACAGTAGATAATGGTACCATACAGTGTAGTATCAAATAGTAAATAACAATATATATGATCATATATATACAGTCATGAAAAAAAGAGATTCACTGTTCACTATTAGTACAATTTGTGGCAGTGTGTGTGTGAAATGCACAGATTGCTATTCTTTTATGAACTATTGCAGTGTGAGCTGTGTAAAAGAAATAATGGAAACGTCACCATATGTGTTGTGAGTGCTGTAGTGTTTGTATAGCATCTATTCTTTGTGCTGTATTCCAGAAGTTCCACTCCTAATTTAGTTTTTGATGGGATGAAACACACACTATGCTCTTAACATCACTACTTTAGTTGTAAACTTGCTGTGTTGCAATTGTGAAGAGCGTAGTGTAGTTTCCAAGATATTCAGTGTACACTCCTTCATCCCTGGTGTTGACGCTTTTAGAAAGTCATACTAGCTGAAGACAAATGCAAGAGGAAGGTAGTATGTTAGCCCTTAAACATTTAGGTCCTAAAAAAGTTTGAATCAGGTGTCCTATTAACAAAAAATATCCCATTTACTTTCATGTTCAGTTGAAGATCAGCCAAGAAATGCCAAAATGCTACTTAGCATCAAGGCTAATGCTAGTCAAGTCAAGTTAAGTCAAGTAGGTGTTTGTCATTTCAGCCATAAACACAGTACGCAGGGAAATGAAACAACATTCCTGTAGGACCATGGTGCAATACAAAGAACAAAAACAGAACAAGATTGCACTAGTGCAGGCAGGACAAGACTAAAGAGACAATAGTGCAAGACTATTGTGCAAAAGATCAGAGGACAAACAGTAAAATAATTTACGGGGCAAGACTCAACTCTTTAATGCAAGTCACTAAAACTGCTATCAACCCACATCTGATTCTTCATCACAGATTTATGGTTTATGACACATTATGACTTAGTACGAGCTACAAAAGTGATCAAAACTTCACACCATTGTTTGATAGTTTTGTATATTTACAGCATTTACTGATCCAGAGCGATGTACATCAGTGCTCAGGTAGTCCACTGTTCCTTAAACCTGTAAAATAATACTTAAATCAGCATTCATTGTTGATCCAAGGCTGGAAAAGTCAGAATCTAAGACAAAAGTAACAAAGGGAGGGGATAAGATTTTTGGCTAATATATAATTTAACTAACAAATAACCTTATACTTTATTCATTTAGTGTTTAATTTCTTTTTTTGCTTTTGGGAGCACGAGGATTTTTCTTAGTTTCATTTTCCTTCATGGCGTTTCTCTGTTTCACTTCCTGTTCTCAAACCTTGTTATTACAGGTGTATGGAAGTTTTGTTTTTGAACAAAGTCATCAGTTAAAGAATGATTTGTCTTTCCTCAAGGAGGTGCTCGTGAATTGGAAAAAGATGATGAATCAGAAGATCCAGCAGGAAGAGAAGTTGTGTGAGGATATGAAAAATGCAATGAAAAATATTAAGGTTAGTTTGCGGTCGATCGCGGTGATGATTAGTGTTTTAAGTGCCTTAATTGAATGACAGTCTGGGGCAAATGGCAAGGACATGTTACTGATTTCATGGAGTTGTGAATGTGTGTATTTGTTGCTTCTGTCCTCAGAGCTCTGCGCAGTCGGCAGAAGAGGAGATTGAGCGCATGTTCACTGAGCTGCTGGCCTCCATTGTGGGGAGGCGTTCGGAGGTGATGGAGCAGCTGACAGCCCAGGAGGAGAACGAGCTCAGAGGAGCTGAAGGAGTCCTGGAGCAGGCTGAGATGGAGCTCGCTAATCTGAGGATAAGACAAGCTAAGCTAGAACAGACCTTACAAACTCAGGATCACATTGAGTTCCTACAGGTTTGACATTTTTATCATTATTATTACATTCTGAACCATTCCCTTAATACACATGAATCAATGGGTTTTTATTTCATTTTAATTAAAAAATAAATAGACACGCCTGGATTAGTTACGTTTTTTTAAAAGATTATTTTTTTTAAAAGATTGATTTTTTATATATATATATATATATATATATTAGAGGTGGGCATAGATTAATCTCATTGGAATCTTGGCGTTATATATATTATATATATTATTATAGTAATTACACATCGTAGTTCAGTGAAGATTATTATTCAGTATTAATAGTTCAGTATTATTCATGACGTTCCTATCAAATGATGATACCTTGTAACTGTAAGTGTGTGTTACATGTATGTTTGTTATACTTTACGTAACATTGTACATATAAAAGGCTATTAACTCTGTCGTTGTAGAATTTCCTGTCTTTGACAGCTCCATCTTGGACCGACACCTGTTCCAGCCCTAATCCCAAAGTCTCGTTTGAAGCAGTCATTCACTCCGTCTCTAAACTACAGAAGAGTGTGGAGGAAATCTGCTCTACAGAGATGAGCAACATCTCAGAAAAAAGTGAGAGTCGTATGTTGTTTATCAGTTTTGCCAACTGTCCTCCTGCGAATCTGCCTTTTACAGAATTCATTTCTAATTCTGTTATTTAGGGAAGTGGCAGTACAGTAACAGCCCGCTTTTCGCGGGGCTTACGTTCCATCCCCCACCCCCTTCTAGACTGAACTGTAATTAATATACACACGTTTTTTTTTTGGTTTTTTTTCCCCTTTCGTTTCATTGGCATAAGCAGTTCAATAAAGTATTAAAATTCATTTAATTTACAGTAATAAAAATGTAGGGCTTTAAGAAGAACAAAACAAAACAACATGAGAACGCTAGAGACGCTCCAAAGGGGAAATTCTGGTCAGCAGCCAATCAGCACCAAGGAAAATGAGATAATGTTCTCAGATTGGCTACTTTCAAACGACCCGCCTCTTTGTGTTTCTCTGCACAGTACGAAAACCTTTACAGTTGGTTTTATATGGAAATGTAGCTGAATTTACGTTAATATTTATTTTACAAAATTATCAAATTATATTTTTGTCTAATTTAACACAAATATATGAACATTTATATATTGCCACAAAAAAGCTGTGACATCTGGGCCTTGTGTTCCACGAAAAATGATGACTTTGGTTCAGTGCGGAACACTGAAACCACGGCTGCCGATCCACGCATAAGTGAAGGGTTACTGTACATCTAAGACATTTGGCACTGACACCGATAGATTATGTAAAGCCTTTCCCAATATGTTTCATATTCTTTGTCACAGTTGTGGAAGAAGTCCGTATCTTCCGGTGCGGAAAGCCAAGCCGAAGTAAGTGTTCATGTAAATGGTTTTACTTTCATAAATGACCATAATGCTCTCAATCATGTGTGTTCTCTTAAACAGAAACCCCTAGACCAGAAGCACCTCTCAATCCCATCCCAGGTTAGTGATGGATAACGATTGAAGGAGGCAAATAACTGATATACCAAATAATCTTTCAACCATTATGGAAATGTTTATGAGCTTGTACTTTGTACTGTGTTCCTCCAGAACCAAAGACGAGGGAAGACTTCTTACACTGTAAGTTTGTACACTCCGGGTGGGCGGGGGGGGGTGTCGCGCGCCAAGATTACAAACGCCGTTAACAGCATTAAAAAAATTAATCTATGCCCATCTCTAATGCAAATACATGTATACAGTGTATAAAGCTATATAAGTATATGTATGTTTGTACACATTGGACGTGGAAGAACTTTCAGGATAGTCTCCGCCCACAGAGAGCAGCTGAGCGGTGGGTTGCTGAGTGAAAGAGCGTGTAGGAGAGCAAACACCAGTGTTAAACTTTTGCTACTATTCTCTGAGTTCTAAAGGTTACGGCTGCTTTTGTATTTTGCAGATTCCTGCTACCTTACTTTGGAGCCCACACCTGACCACCCAAACCTGAGTGTGTGTTTAGACTGTAGGGCTGTTGAGTGGGTTTCTTGTGACTCATCACTGAACAAGTGGCCTCAGGTGCTGTGCAGAGAAGGTCTAACAGGGCGCTGCTACTGGGAGGCGGAGTGGAGCGGCAGTGGAGTTTGCACCATAGGCCTGTGCACAGGAGGCCAGAGAAGGATGCAGAGTCTACTGAGGGGTTTTGGACGAGACGCTCTGTCCTGGGGACTAGACTGCTTCCACCTGACCTACGTGTTTCGTCACAACAACGAAACCGTCACGGTCCCGGCTCCCAGGCAGACCACCACCGTGGGAGTCTATTTAGACCACAGGGCCGGGACTCTGTCCTTTTACAGCGTCTCCAGCACAATGACCCTCCTCCACAGAGTGCGTTCTAACTTTACAGAGCCCTTGTACCCTGGCTTCGCTCTCTGGGCATATTGCTGGCAGGACAGGCCACTCCCAAATATCTTTTATAATTCTCCTTCAACCTCTGCGAATGGACACATGTCCCTCAAACTGATAAAGCTGTGATTATCTTTTCTTTCCAGGAACATACATTTTAAAATGTATCAGTGTCAACAGCAGAAAATGAGTGCTCATTTTTTAATAAGTATAAAAATAAAAAAATTTAAATTTTCTTTGGTATGTTTGAAAGCTTATTAACGCACCACAAACTGCTTGATCAAACTGAGCTGTTCTTCGCATTATGCATTGAAAGAAAGAAAGAAATTGTGTCCTTGTCCAGAGAGACGAACAAGAGTCTGTGTGGCCAGTCATGTTCTTCCACACTGAACCCCTCCAGCATGTCTTTATGGAGCTCGCTTTGTGCTCTGGGACACAGTCCTGTATAGAATAGAAAAGGTGCTTCCACAAACTGGGTCCACAAAGTTGGAAGCATGGCGCTGTCCAAAATGTCTTGGTATTCTGAAGTAAGAGGTTTAGCCCAAATCCTGAAAAACAGGTGTGTCCCAGTACTTTTGTCCATATAACGTACCTCATTCTAATCTGTACTATACTGTAGTGCTGCGCTGTTCGACCACTTGAGGGCAGCATAGACCTCATTTTCACTCTTAAAACAACAGACGCAGAAAACAGTCGACATACTGCTAGACATCTTTTTTACTGTATTAAATCACACATGGACAGTCTCGTTACACAAAATTATAGAAACACTATGTGGACAAAAGTATTGGGACACACCTGATTTCCATGTCTTAAGTCAGTATCTGACCTCTTAAATGTTCTACAGAATAATTGGCCAAAGATTTCCACAGAAACTGTGGAAAAGCCTTCCACAGGCCTTACTGTGGACAGCCTTACTGTGGAAAGCCTTCCAAGAGTGGAAGTTGTTATAGCTCCGAAGCAGGGGTGGCAACTCCATACTACAGTCTATGTATTTGTATGCAATATCATTCAAGCCCATGTATGCGGAAAAGTCGCGCTTCTGTCCATAAGGTGTAGCGTGAACGTTTCCCGAAAACTCCACTTCCCAAAATGCATCTGAGGAGACGCGTCATTGTAGTCTTGAGATTTCATTGGCTGTTGAGTTTGTGGCTTCACTGCAACCAGCAAGGACACCTCTAGTGAAGCAAAATTGAGAACACGTGAGTATATTAGATTACTGTAGAATTAGTCTTGTAAATGAACTCAGTTTCCTATAATTGTACATTTGGAGCACCTTTTGTGAAGTTGCCAGGGCACTGTTACATTTCCAAAGGTGTGTTTAGCTAGGCTGAGAGGTTATTTTGGCTAGCTAACGTTTCCTCTGAGTGAATGGAGGAGGTGCAGAGTTGCTATCTCTGCTTTATCTGTAGCATAACTTCTGCTCTTCTTCTTTTTAAGAAGAGTGTTGAGCTGTCAGTAGTTGCTGTCTGAAATTAATCATGAATGCTACTGCCGTTGTTGTCTTTTTTAAGCAGGTCTGCTTGAGTAGTGTATTAACATTGATTTACCTTCTGTTTGATTGATTGATTGACATTACTTTTCTGCATCCCCAGGCTCTGATCATGACTGTCGACTGGGCTGGATATGGCTACGCAGCCCTGGTTGCCTCAGGCGGAGTCATGGGTTATGTCAAAGCAGGTAGAGTTAAGTGTGCTCTAAAATACACTATATGGACGGAAGTATTGGGACACCTGCTTTTCATGGGTTGGACTAGGCCTGTTTCTTCCAGTGAAGTACCGATACAACTAAAACAAAGTGGGTTGTTGTTTTTTTTTTTTTTTTACTAATTTTGCTAGCTTGTGGGCTAACTGTTTTATCGTATCATGAAACCGAGACGAGCGTTTTTTTCCAAAATAAAATATCTTTCAGATAAAATATTTTATTCTGTCTTTCTGCGCGGCCCGGTGGTCAGGACCTCTGCTCTACAGAATGAATGGGGCACAAATTCCCACAGTGTGGTTGTCTTACAAGAAGAGTGGAACCTGTTATAGCTGCAAACGGGGGAACCAAATATTAAAGTCCCTGTTGGTGTAATTGTCAGGCGTCCCAATACTTTTGTCCATATATAGTGTAGTCAATAGGCTACGTGCACGTAACACCGTTGCTCCTGCCAGGACTTCCCTCTATAGCACAATGAATGAAGTGCTGAACCTTTAATGTGTAACGATTAGATGTTTTACTGAACGGTAACTTTATACAGTTTTAGCAAACACATTTGCTGAGTTCACACAGCAGTATTAGTATCTGATTTTTTGTTGCAATAATGTTCTTTAATTGTGTTGTACTATTGTTTGTCTTTTTTTTTTATTCTTGTCTTATTATCTTTATATAATACACATGCTAAGCTAATGACAAAAGAATTCCCCTCAGGGTAAATAAAGTTCTTTTTGAATCTTATCTTCTTAATCCATATGTAACCTCTGTTTTTCTGCAGGCAGTGTCCCATCCTTAGCAGCTGGGCTGATCTTCGGAGGTCTGGCAGGTTTTGGTGCTTACCAGATATCACAAGACCCCAAAAACATTTGGGTTTCCTTGGGTCAGTGTATTCTGTCATTTGTGCCGTGACATGCATATGTATGTTTATACAAAAGAATACAGTAGTTAATATCCTGGCTTATGCTTTGACACATCGTGAATCATCGTAAATAATTCTCACAAACATATAGAATTTTGGACATCTCAGCATGCCCATTAAAGCATTACTGGAGATTTCTCGTATATTTCATATACAGGTATGTTTACTAAGTACATGATTCAGTATGATATGCAATGCAAGACTTACAAATGCTACAATATTTTCATATCATATTGGATCCTATTTTTTCCATGATTTGAAATCCAGCTGTCTTTTACGTTGTGTCATGATGAACTGACAATTTGAAAAGGTCCCAATTTCAATCAGATTTAATTGCAGTTACTTCTATTTAAAGTAGGGATGCACCGATTGATCGGCAAGTGATCGGAATCGGCCGATTTTTGGCCTGATCGGTGAACCGATCTTTTTTTAAAAATTTGTTTATGTATTACATTTTATTAATTTAAATTTGTAAAGAAATTTTGTTATAAAGATTTTTGTTTGTATTTGCTGTAGGGTTGCCACTGTCATATGTCACTATTATAAAAGTAACCAGTATACAGGGAAAGTAACTACAACGTTACATTAAAAAAGTTGAAACCCAGCAGCTCAAATTTTCTGTTATCTGGGGGGAAAAATCGGTATCGGCTGATCACACTTACAAAAAAATCGGTAATCAGAATCGGCCAAGAGAATTGCAATCGGTGCATCCCTAATTTAAAGTTAGGAGGGTTTGTTCTGTAAAGCTGCCGTTTTCTCCAGCACACTTTGGTAATTTCTCTGCTTAAACACAACCGATTTGGGTTTCTTTAGTTTATTTGAGCACAGAAATCACCAAACTGTTATTTAGGGCATTTATCAGACGCTTTTATCCAAAGCGACTTCCATTCCCTAACTACAGGGGACAGTCTCCCTGGAGCA
>JBBPDC010034620.1:0-12107 GCA_037974485.1 Hemigrammopetersius urotaenia | reverse complement strand
CACAGTGTGGCCTGTCTGACTTCACACTGAAAATATTGAAACAGTTACTTGATTGGTGCCTGCAGTTTAATAAAAACCACATGCAAGTCTATTGCAAATCTAATAATACTCATAATTCAAAAAGTTGATGTTCTGAAAACAGGTTTAGAAATGTTTTTTTGTTGATCTGTGTAATTATAGACCAGCTGGTTTTGCTTTGATGTGTGTCATGTGGTTCAACAGTTACAAAATGTAAAGATTTGTTTGTGTTTGTGCTTCTTGGTTGAGTGTGTTGTGCTTTTGAGTGTCCTGCACAGCGCTCCGTCCTTCAGTTGGTGCATCAGCTGTTGGGATGCAGCCTGAGTTTAGTGTGATTTAGTTACTGATGTACTGTCAGGTGTATGAAAGTATAAATATAAAATTCTGAGTGTAAAGATGACGGAGTATCGACTGTAATCCTGAATCTCCATTAACCTGCAGTGTTGATCAACAGTTAGAAGTGTTCGAATGTTCAGTGTACCAGATAACACCAGTGGAAATGGAAAGAAGGTGGTGCAAGCATATGACGCTACCTGCTGAAAGATTAATGCCTGAACTATACATAGACACACAGTGCTGATACACACTCACGTCGTTGCCCTCCATGTCGAAGCTGTCGAACAGTAGGGTGATTTGGTGGTGCGCGGGGGCCACCAGCTGCCACACACAGTTTTTATTGGGAGGGTACTCAAGAGGCCAGCCAGGGCTGCTGAAGGAGCCGTTCAGCTTGGTGATGAAACCTCCACACGCAGCTGCTGAGATCAAACAGACCGGATGTTAATATACTGAGTGGAGATAAAAGCCCTCAGTTCTTTATCATTTTTGAAGCACCTTGTTGGTGCAAATCATTTTCTGTCTGTCAAACTGTCTTATTTTTGGCATACTGAGTAGATCTGCACCGGTTTCTTCACTGGTTCAGGAGTTATATGTGCTTTGTTCTGCTTGAATGATTCATATGTAGGTCTCGGTGTGCCTTAACTCTGAAACTGGTCAGGTTCAAGGACTGGATTGAAAATGAAAGTCTCTGAAAGTCTGTCAGGAAGCCTGGGGAACTGCTCCTCAAGAAAACATTAAAAATTCAAGAAAATCTGAATCTTTGGAAGAAAAAAATGAAGGGCTGGACCAAGCCGAAATCAAATCCTCATAGCAATGTTTCCTTTATCAATACCTGACCTCAGGGCAGCAATCAAATCTTGTTATTAAAGATTAGACACTTATTTATGAAAGAGTGACATGTGTGTGTTTACATTCAGACTCACCCTCACAGCTGCGGCGGTCGGACGCCAGTTCAAAGCCTGGCTCGCATGCACAGCGATAACTGCCCAGAGTGTTTATACACTTCTGCACACACTCACCCTTATCAGGTCTGGAACACTCATCAATCTCTACACAGAGAGACCGGCGGGAGATGGAAAGAGGAAGAGAGAGAAAGAAAGAGAGAAAGAGGGAAAAAGAGAGAGAGAGAGAGAGAGAGAGAGAGGGAGAGAAACAGTGAGGGGGAGTGAGAGAGTGAGAAAGAGAGAGATTGAGAGACAGAGAAAGAAAGAGGACAGAGCAAAAGAGAATGAGAGACAGAGAGAGAGAGAGGGAGAGAGAGGCAGAGAAACAGTGAGGGGGAGTGAGAAAGAGAGAGATTGAGAGACAGAGAAAGAAAGAGGACAGAGCAAAAGAGAATGAGAGACAGAGAAAGAGAGAGTGAGAATCAGCTTGACCCTTTATTTAAAAGCAGACTGTTTATGTAAATGACTGCAGACTGTTTATGGCTTAAGACTGTAGACCCTCTGACCAGACTGTGGGTTTAACTCCTCTTACCTTTGAAAAAGTTGGCTGAAAATCCCCCCTTGTTCACAGAGCCGTCAGAGACAAACTTCATCCAGAGCCGGTTGGAGCTGCTTTTGATGTCGCTGGGTTTTTCGTAACCGCAGAAGCGGCCGATCAGGGGACTGTTTTCCGAATCTCCGTCCCGCACCTCCAGATAGTCATACGCACAGCTGTCATGCCGCTCAATCTGAGGGGCCAAAATTTCACTTTTATGTGTTTGGTCCAGATATTTCTCTAAACACATTTTGCAGTTTTAGTTTAATTAAGAAGCAGCTTAATGTGATGCTCAGATTTTTATTTAATTGCAAAGTGGGGCCTAAAATATATTATCTATTAACTTTTATCACAATACCCATTACTACAATACTGATATCGCCTCTTACCAATCACTGTGTTTCTAACAGGGTGACCAATCACAGCTCTAGGCAAGTTACTGGGTGTTCTGATAAATTGAGGTCTTCATGAAATACAACAAAATTAAATTTAATTAAAATTATTTTGTCCAGTGTGTAACCATTAAAGATTCACTGAGGTGTATTTTGAAAAAGCCCATATTCTGTATTTTTCTTATATTCAATTTTTTTTACAAACTTTTTACCAAAATATATTTTACACTTCATCATAGTTCATTCTTACACAATCATTTTCCAATCTTTCTTTAACCCCTTAGAATTAAATACTGTTTCTGTTCCTTTAAGCCTGAAAAATCTAAATAACCTTTTCTGATTGGCTCCCCTATATTACAGCTTATTCAAAAGGCGGCACAGAGCTGAAACATGATTCAAGAGGATCAGGCTGGTGATCAGTATACTGGTGGTACTGAATGCTGAGTGGTTGTAACAGCTTTATCGAGCCGCATTTCTTTCATTTAATCTACTCAAACTGACAAAGCTTAGACCGTCTGATGGGCATTTTTGGTGTCAATATGAATCAAAGCAAAATGTAAGAAAATGAATGGGGCTCAATATTTTTTGCACAGTGCTCCATAAAGGCAGAGTAATAGACACAGCTTGTTTAATACTAAGGGAAAAAGACTGTGCTAAAGGCAGTGAATGTGTTGGTATTCTATTCTATTACTTTTTTTGCACACTGTATATTTCCTGTTTGTAACGTTTGTTTATTGGTTTATTATCTTTAATTTAATATACATTATTCAACTTTATTGCACAGTCTTATGGGTCGACTCAGGGGCCACATTCACTACATGTTGTACTTGTATCTATCCATGTTATGTCACAAATGAAGAATTGTCAATTTTGATGAGAAGTTCCAGTTCTTCTTTGCCCAAATGTCACAGGTCACCCAGTATGACCTCAGAGGTCAAAGCAATGTGTCCTTTACCTCAAACGACTGGAAGCGAAGCCCCACATTAAAGCCCTGAGTCACCGCCATCTTCCACACACACACTTTGCTGGGACGGTAGTCGTCAGGGTAGTTTGGCGACTGAATCTGACCGCTGTCCTTCCGCACGTCTCCTCCACAAATCGCTGAGGACAGATCAGCAGCGTCAGACTGCACCGAGACACTTTTTCACATTGTTCTCAATGGCAACCCATGATAACATCACAGATGACACGGTTAATGTCCCATGGCAGCTCCAATTAAAAGGTCACAGACACTGGCCTACAGTCGGTCTAGGTCTGCACCCAGATATCATTCAGGCTTAAGTTTCTACACAGTCAAAAGTTTTGGCATACCCATGTGACTCACTTAACATCTCCTAAAAAAACACTCCATATTCTTAGCTAACAAATAAATGTACAGTATGTTCACCAATTATTAGCTAGAAAATTTTATTTTTATAAAAGTAGCAGTTTATGAAATAAATAGACAAGTGGTTAAAACTTGTCGTGTGCAAAAACTTTTGACTTGTAGGGTCTTTGTTGTCTTTCAAGGAACATCGTCTGGCTCTGCCATCAAGGAGAACCCAGTCCAGACTGGTCTCATTTGTGGTTCCCTGCTGGTGGAATGTGCTGCCAAAGACGATCAGTGCAGCCGAATCCCTTTCTATCTTCAAAAACCTCCTGAAGAATCGTCTGTTCTGAGAGCATCTCCTCAGATGATCTGTCCTGCACTTTGAACTGACTCACTTCTGCTTACACAACACCCTACTGAAAGACTTTAGCACTTAGAACTTAGAACAGACCTGAAGCTTGTAAATTATTGAATCTTTATGACAAACCACACCCACCCCAACCCCATCGACAAACAAGCTCCCCAATAACAAACTTACCCACCGTTTACAGTCGCTCTTTGTCCCAAAATCACATACACATACAAATAAAACACATACAAGTTTTATTTTCTGAACTGCTACAGCTCAGGTACGGCTCGGGTACGGGTCAGCACAGCTAGGGTTTGACTTGGGTGTGGGTTGGTTTTGGCTCAGGTTCGGGTTGGTACAGCTCGGGTATGGCTTGGGTACGGGTTGGTACAGCTCGGGTATGGGTTGGATTTGGCTCGGGTATGGCTTGGGTAAATGTTAGGTATGGGTTGGGCATGGGTCACTCTTTTAGTAACGGAAAAACATTTGTTCGCACGGTTCCATGTGCCAGTAGAAAAGTACCAACAGATGTGAACCCTTGAGGCAGGAAGATCCGAATGCGTGTGTTCATACCTTCATACACAGCGGAGAACCCTTTCCCCACCCAGTTGCTGCTGCTGCGGAACTCCACCCACAGCCGGCTGTCCGTGGAGACAATGGGCTCTGGGAGCTGGTCGCCACAGAAACGGCCTGCAGACAAAATACGAACATAACGACCTCACAGCGATGATCAGAGAAACGTAATTTATATGCACTTAAAATGAGAGAAATCATTACATACACGCCACAATTTGTGGTGCAATTAGCTCCTTTTGTGATTTTACAGTTGTGAGGAGGAATTAAATAATCTTCTTATTTGGAGATTATTGAAGTCTGACTTGTTTCTCCCCTGTAGGAGAAACAACACAGAAGTTCTTCAGCTGGTCTTCGGCTTCTCAGTTTTCTGCTTGTTAACAACCTTATGGGTCTCAAAACTGTCAGACTTTGGTAGTTGAGTTTTGATCACAGAGACGCATTTCAGATGTTGTTCAGACTCATTTATGGGGAATTTTTTTTTTCTTTGAAATCTTGTTTTTTACCGAAGACCTGATTATCTAAGACAAATAAACATCAGTGCAGTGAGAGGAAAGAATGGGTACTTTAAGATCTTAAATTGGCATCAAGCTGAGACTGAAGGAGCTAATTTAAACTCTTTCTCATGAGCTTTAAAAAGTGGGAGAAAATGGTCAGAATCTCATATTGATGTAAAATTGAGTTCAGGTCTGTTTATGTCCTATTCTGAAGAGTTTTATTCCGAAAGTCTTTTCTTGTGGGTGGAGCTTTCACGGTGAGAGAAGAGACTGCGGGGTGAATACAGAAACCTTTTAAAGGAGATTTCCTCCAGAACCCGTCTCGGACCTCCACATGGTCATACCAGCACAGATGGCTCCGGTACAGGTCCATAGAGGTGAAGTTCAGGACAATCTAACACACAGAAATCAGAACAAACAGTCAGATTTACAGCTAATCTGGACTCTAATACAGAACAGCAAGAGTCTTCTTCAACTGAGAAAATTTGTTTAAAAGCTGTTGTTTGGGCAATAATACAGTGAAGAGTGTTTTATTAACACTAATATTAGAATAAATCCATTATATCATTAATTCAGAAAATAGTGTTTAATTAACCCAAACATCCTGTTTTTATAAAAAGATAAATCCATTAATATTAATACTGTGAAGAGTGATGTTCTGTGTTGTTTGAGCAGCGAGTGTTTTTATTAATACTACTATTACAACAATGTATACCATAAAAAAAACATTAATAAATTAATTCATACATTCATACAGTAGAATGTTTCATTAGCACTAAAATTAGAATAAATCAATCGATATCATTATTACAGTTTTTATTAACACTAAGATTAGCATAAATCCATTAATATCATTAATACAGTAAAGTTTCTATTAACAGTGACTTAATCCACATCGTGAATACAAGAAGTAATGTTTCAATGTGAAAGTGACAATCTGGTCATACGTGAACACACCACAGCACACAGTGTGAACAGCCCGAAATTCTTCCTCTGCATTTAACCCATTCACCAAGTGAAGCAGTGGTCGTCAGAGATGCCCAGCAGTCTTGATTTCCTGATCACAGGGTGAATGCCCTAACCACTAGGCTACCAGCTGCCTAGTGGTTAGGGCATTCACCCTTCGCCTTTCTGCATCATTAAATGTTTAATATGAATTTACGTTTGGCACCCTTGATCTAAACACCACACACTGGTGGATAAAGTTAAGGTTGCTCTCCACAGTGTATGGCTGTGGTAGTGTGTGTGTGTGTGTGTTTACCTTCTCCCCCGGGGTGACGGAGATGCTCCAGATGCAGTGTGAATAGGCTCCGTAGCCGTTGGGAAATCCAGGAGAAGAGAAGTTTCCAGAACTTTCCTGCAGACTCTCACCACACCCTGAACACACAACACAACAACGACGACAAAATCACACACACACACCTCTGAACCTGAGCAGCAACCCTGAGATCTCCTCACACACAGGAAGGACATCTGCTGCACTTCAGGCCAGTTTTAAACATCACTTTACCAAACGCAATAAACAACATGTGGTTTATTCACCTGAAGTCCTGATGCAGCACTTCAAAATGTCTCATAACTGAATTATTGCTGGGTCTTCTTATTAGATGCGAGAGTGTTTCACAATATTTTGGGGCACAATACTAAATCGATACAACAGTGTCCAGTATCTATATTTATGTATTTAATATTACTACAAAATGTAATACATTTACTATTTTTTATTTCATATGGTGGTGCGGAATGCTAAGTGGTTGGAACACCGTTATCTAGGCTCCTTGTATCTTCAGGCACTTTACAGCCCATCACAGTAAAACCATTTCTTTTCTTTCATTTAATCTACTCAGCATGTCAAAGACAAGACAGTCTGGCAGAAAGAAAATAGTAGCTTTGCACCAACAAGGAGATTCAAAGCAAAATATGAAGAAATGTGTTGGGGGGGGGGGCTCAAGAAATTTGCATGGTACTATGCCATTTGGCTCCTGAGTGTGTGGAGCAGTGGGAGCAGAAGAGACACTTACGGGGACAATTGTACAGTATCTTTGCCTGAGAAATGTCTCCTTTACTCAGCCTCGTCCGCTGACCAATCGGAGGCCGCGCTCCGTTCACTTCATAACGAGGCAGAATGGTGTCCAGGAAAATCCCTCTAAAATCAGAAAACAGCTCTTATACTGAGGGGCAACATACACATACACACACACACATACACACACACACACACACACACGATCACAACACTTACACACCAACACAACACACCATCACACATACATACCATTTCTCATACACACACACACACATAGTAAATACACATTATAAACACCATCACACACATACTACACACCATCCCATGCAATACATACCATCTCTCATACACAAACAGACCCACTAAACACACAGACACACTATAAACACCATTACACACAGTATACACACCACCACACACACACCATACATACCATCTCTCATCCACACACACACACACTATACGCACCATCACACACTCGGCATGTGGCAGATGCTTTTATCCAAAGTGACTTCCATTGCCTAACTACAGGGGGCAGTCTCCCTGGAGTAACTTTTTAAGGGTGTTGCTCGGGAACCCAGTCTTTTTCCCCCTCCTCTCCCTCCCTCCTTTTTTCTCTTATTCCTACATTCTTTATTTCTGTCACTTCCTTTGCGCTTCCTTTCTTTTTGTTTTTCTTTATTGTTTCCTCATTCTGGTGTGCTTCTTGCTTGTTGTCTTGCTCTCCCTTTTTTTCTTTTTCTATCTCTCTCTGTACTTTCTTTCCTTTGTCCTTCTTTTATTTCCTCTCATTCCCTGAGCAGTTTGTGGGCTTGGTCATGTCAATCAAGTGGTACATCAAACTACATACAGTTTGCAGTCTTGGAAAACCAAGAGTTAATTTGGAACCAATTGTAAGCGGATGCTGTTCATGTAGTGTTCTGGAGATGACAAAAGTGTGAGCACACACACACACACACACCTGGAGAACGTGTTCCTTGCATAGTGCATAATACTGTCAAAGTCATACACCTCCCCCAAAGAGTTCACCTCCCCTGGCTCCATCTTCAGGAAGTTATACTCCTGTCCTAAAAACACCCAGACACAGACACAGAAAGAGTGGAGCTGTTCAGGAGTCTCAAAACATATCTGAAAATTCAGGCTTCTAAATGTTTTTGCTGTGCTAACATTATTCAGTCCATGGTTCTAGCTAAAGTGTCAGAAATGAGTCTATCAAAAACATCTGGAATAGTCTTCCTGTTTCTTCAGTTTCTTCTTTAAGATTTATTTAAATGTTCTGCTCAACCTTAAAATTTGTAGCAGTTCCTCTCTGGCTCCTGAGGTGGTTTGAGTTGACTTTTTATTCAAGGTGCCACATTGTAACAGCTGCATCATTTAAAGTGGAACTGAAAACGGCGATTAAGAAGCTCAAGTGTGAGGTGATTTAAGTGTGAAGTGAGCAAGCATGCTCATTTTCCAGATTCCATTTAAGGCTGGGACGATAAGCAATTTCCAAAATCTGACAAATCTAGACAAAATTATGAATATTTTTAGTGAAAATTCATTTTAAAAAGGGTATAATATCGTTACTCTCAGGACACCTAAGGCATAGCAAAACCAAAGCATTAATATTCAAATAATTTTTTTTAAATCATTCTTTCATGCAACTGTTAAACATGTTAGCTGCACCAACGTTGCACACGAAAATGTAACCATCTGTTCATTTGTTTTGTGAACTGTTGTTCTTGCATCTGCTCCAGATGTATCTGCACCACCCGTCTGCCATAGTTTCAGGCCAGTGGCGATACAGACAGTGACTGCCTGACACGTCTTTGATGCTGAGACTATTTTTAGTCTCAAAGATGTTATGTTCTAACCATCTCCACATCATTTTATTGTCCAACAGCCCTAGCTGTGCTTGCCATGGTTACCATGCCATAGTAGTGATGAATGAATTAGGGAGAAGACAAGGGCCGACGCTCTTATCCATAACAGCTTATAATTATTAGTTACAGGGAAAGTCTCCCTGGAGCAACTGAGAGTTAAGTGTCTTGTTCAAGAACACAATGGTAGAAAGTGGGGGTTCAAACGTGCAACTTTGTGGCCATTGGGTTCACAGGCAAGTGTTTTACACACTAGGCTGCTACCACCTATTCCGGATAAAGGTTTATCAAGGTGTGTAACCAAAACAGCAGCAGTTTTGCTGTGTCGGATTGATGTGTGCCAGGTGGTTCAATAGTGTAAAACGTAAAATTTTGTTTTACAGCGTCAAACAGCGAGTGTGTGTTTCTTGGTTGGTGCATCAGCTGTTGGTACGCAGCCCGGGTTTAGTGGGATTTAGTTACTGACGGACTGTCAGGTGTATAAAAGTATAAATATAAAACTCTGAGCGGGACGAAGACAGTGTATCAACTGTAATCCTGAATCTCCAGTAACCTGCAGTGTTGATCAGCAGTTAGAAGTGTTAGAATGTTCAGATCACACTTGTGTAACGCTACACTTGAATGGAAAGTAGTAAGGCAGCACAACTGCCGTTAGCTACTTTAGCCTCATAGCTCTGGTGAAGAGAATGTTCGGCTAAAGGTGGATTTTTCTGTGTAAAAGTGAGTTTTTCCTGATCTGCTCTTTTAAAAGCCTTTTAGTCGTTTTCTGCAGGGACCATGAAGCGGAAGGGCTGCCGTAACACTCTAAAGGCTGTAATTATCTCCAAACAAGCCAAACGCTAAATAAAGCCTGCAGTACAGGAGGCAGTCCGGAAGACCTTTCTCAGGGTTCTGACCTTTTAACACTGCTCTGTTATTGAAAGATTTTTATAGCTGCAGTTCCATCTTTCCATATTTCAATGAAAAATCTCTTCAAATGTTGACAAAGGAGCTGGATTTCCATCCCTACAGTCTGTTGAAAGTGAATGAAAAATAGAACAGCCATAAAAACCAACTACTAACTTTTTCTGAAACATACAAGAAAATAAATGCCTCAAATGGTGTCTCGGGGGGAAATACGATAAAAAGGCACAAATAAAAAATATAATAAAAATACAATCAAATAAAATGTAGAAAATTGGCCCTTTATAACATACACCAATACTCTTTTTGGCCCAAAAGGTGATTTAAAACACCGGAAAAGTTTGAGTGAGAAAAGGCCTTTGGCTTTATTTCTACTATTATCATGTGATATTTACAAACCTGACATTAATCATTTGGACATTGATATGGTCTTACTTAAGAACATTATGAAAAGATGGCCAGGTGTGCGTGTGTGTGCACCTGGTTGGATGTTCTCTCTGATGATGCTGACGTGTCCGTCGCGGTCGGGTCGTGTGTGTTCATGCCAGAATCCGATCACATGACCCAGTTCATGCACCACGATGCCGAACTTGTCGCAGTTCTTGCCGATGGAGATGGCCTGAGGGCCCCCACCTCGACGGCCCACGTATGAACAGCAGCTGGGGTTCAGAGAGGTCAAGAGCAGTCAGAATAAAAAAGTTTTCTTTGTTTATATTTCGCTTTGACACACCATGTTTGTGCTAATATACTATTCCTTGCCTGTCAAGGTCTTATCTTTGCCATATTGAGGAGATTAAATGAAAGAAAAGGGAAACAATGTTTTATTGTAACAGGCTGCAAAGTGCCTAAAGACACAAGGAGCATAGATAAAGGAGTTAAAAACCACTCAGCATTCAGCACCACCAGTATACTGATCACCACCTGATCATCTGGAATCATCTGCTCCTGTTTCTTCACTGGTTCAGGACTTCAGTTAGTCTTTGTTCTGTTTGAATGATTCATCTGTAGGTCACTCTGTGTCTCAACAAACAAAATTATTCCCCTAAAACTGTTCAGCTCTGGATTTTTGGAGGAAAATTTTGAAGAAATGAGTAGGGTTAAGACTTTTGAACACAACACGGTTCGTTCTGGACGCACTGCCAAGCCACACGGCTACAACTTACCCGCATGGCCTGTAGGTGAAGAGGATGTAGCTCTCCTCTTTCGTCCTCTCTGTGAAGATGACACAGGTATGTTTCTCCCAGTGACGCATCGCCTGCTTAAAGATTGCCCTCTGGCTGCCTGGAGGAGGATGGACAAAACAAACAATCTTAAATGAACAATTCAGAAAAAAATCAGATGCATGGATTAAAGCAAAAACAAATCTGATAGAATTTTTTTTTGACCAAATGCTTTGTGTTGACAAAAGCTCTTTTAGAAGTGAACGATGAAAGCTCTTTTATCTTTTGCCGCTTCTAAGCCTTAAGGGGGCGCTAACCCGAGTCTGATTAATCAGGTTCAGGCGTGGTGGTGATCAGGTCTCACCACTGAAGTTTCTGCTGATGACATAGGGAATGACTCCATCAGGCCACACCCTCTCCGGCCGGGCGGTAGCCGCTCTCCGCCGCCGCTGAAGGTCCAAGGAGGAGTTGTTCCCTCTGGTTCCGTGAGACAAAGAACCCACCTCCGGGAGCACGTCTGCTGTCGTCCGGTTCTCTGGGAAGGACAGGAGAACCTCATTACCTGTAATAATCACACAACCAGGAGAAACAAAATCACACCTAGATCAGACGCACACACCTGGTTGAGTCACACACACCTGTGTCTGTGTAGTTAAAGCCGGTCTGCTCAGTCTGGTCCAGTTGAAGGTGCTGCAGATCCTCCTGGTCCAGAGCGATGTCCCCGAGAAACGCCACTGAAACCCAAACACAGAAAGGTTGTTTGCCCTTTAAAGCACTTGTCCTTATTCTACATTTCATTAAGCTTATTTTATTATGCAAAGTATATTCTATATCTGTTCATTAACATGATACATTTAGCCTGATTAATTGGTTGTTTGTTGATCAGTGAAAAAGTAGGGGAGAGTGGGGACAGTTGCAATGTGTGGCAGTTGCAACATTGCTGATTTCTCCAATCAGGAATGAGCTAGAGCCATGACACTCTCTCTGCACTTGTTCAGTAGGCCCCTCCTTCTTTCTGGAAGTTAACAGCCACATGTCATCATTCCTTCTGGGAGAACTGAAATTTGAGGTAAAAAAGTAAAATTTTTTTATGACCAGAATTTTTTTCATACTGTCTAAACTGTTCAAGTAGTGATCTTTATAGTTATATAGTTTGAATATGCAGTTTCTTAGCTCTTAACAGACTTAGGAACCATGTGTTAA
>JBBPDC010034544.1:0-12112 GCA_037974485.1 Hemigrammopetersius urotaenia | reverse complement strand
GTGTGATATCTGAGTTTTAATTATTTGACTACAAATCTCACCTCATCATTCCTCCCAGTGATTATTTCCAGGATAAAGCTGGCTTCTTAAAACTGACTAAATATTTAAAAAGAGCCAAAAGAGCCGTTCTTTTGAACGGTTCTTTGAAAGGAACGGATCGCCAAGATCCGGATCCTCTCAAAGAGCCATAAATCCCATCACTACTCTCAATATGTGCTCCTCTAGAGAGACGGCTTAGATCAGTACTGCCATCTACAGGTGGGGATGTGTAAATATTTCAGTCGCTGTAGTTCTTACACGCTACAGAGTGGAGTGTTTAACCTGGTCTGACCCACTATATCAGCTTGACAGATCAGAAAGAATTCCTTCAGAAGTTTAATCAGATCTGTTACAGCAAAACAAAGCTTCTTTAGCTTCTAATAAAAACTCACCTGGTGGTTGTGTTCTTCCATGTTTCTTTTCTTCTTCTTGTTCCTGCTTTCAGGAAATAGTTCATTTAGAGAGCCTCAAATATTTCATTAACCAGATGTGTTTCCAGTGCTTTGTCGTTTTACTTCATGAGGGACCATGGATAAATGGATAGAAGGGTTTTAAACCACATAAATTCACATAAACGTTCTTACACATCAAGAAAACAACAGTAATGAATGCTGCAGTCCCACAGAGTCCCAACTCCAACCCCCACATACAATATCATGGAGCTTCCTACTGAGAGAGACATAGAACAAGAACAGATTTTTACACCTCTACTATTTCTCCAGAGGGATTGATGGACGCTGAGACCATGGGCACCTGAACCAGTATAGCACGGAGGGTCCTGGACAAAAGCTGAAACGAAGAGCTCTGCATGCACATTCAACCACCCCCACACCCCAGAAAAGCAACAACAAAAAAAAGGAAAACGGGGGAGACATAGAACTCCCCACGTAGAGTGATGTGTCCCCCCCCCAACATTAAAAATGCTTTCAGCACCCATGTATGAGAGCCTCTTTTGGGAATCTAGAAATCAAGTCAAGTCAAGTCAAGTTGATGTTATTGTCATTTCTACCATATGCTTCAGAGATTTTATGCTTCAGACATTAGCATCAGTCATCTAATAATTACAGGAGAGGGATGCAAAAGCAAACACTCATGGAATTTATTTGTAAAACAGACTGCAAAGAAAATGTGAAGAACACTAAACAGCCAGGGATACAGATAACTAACAAGCAGTACCTGCATAGAAAGTGGGATAGATACGTACTGAAAAATCAAACACAGTTGAAACACCTGGGAATGACTGCGCAGGTGTGTGCATTGAGTGTTAGGACCCTCCTGACCGACTGCAGGTGGAGTTGATCAGAACTGGAGGATGAAGGACGTCCATCTCTGTACCAGGTGAATGTTGGACTGTCAGACAGACTGCAGGTGCTTTTACATGTGAGAGTGACTTCATCTCCCTCCATCACTCTCTCAGGAACCTCCACCTGGAGATCTGTGAACAAGAGATCACCTACACTGCAGAGTCATTATGTCTTGGCAGCCCCCTTAAGCACACACTCCGACATGGTAAGGAATAGAAAAATAATTCATTCATTCATTAAAACATGATCCTGTGATTAGTTTACAGAACTGCTGGAGGTTTATCTGTGACAGAAAGATCAAATTCAGCTCCAATTATACTTCTGGTTGTGTCTTTGTCAAATATACGGTAATATTTTCTCTGGTCCTTTTCTGTCACATTACTCAGTCTGAGGGTACAGCTGTAGCCATCTCCACTGCAGTGAACCCTGTCTCTGTACTCTGGATCATCAAACAGGTTAGCAGGTTGATGAGAAAAAGGACAGTCTTTTGTCCAGAAAGCATTTCGGTCAGAACAGAGATCTGGGAAATTGCAGCGCATGTAGAACCGGTTAGGGCACAGATAGACGTTGAGCTGTAATAGTTACCACACTCTTTCAGGGCAACAACTCCTGCAAGACAAAATACAGAAATGTATAGATTTTTACTCTTTGGGTCTCAGTCAGTAAAATGCTGCATAATGTCTCGACTTCAGCTCATTTCCAAGGCTGTTAATTTTAGCCCAGTTTTTAAAAAATCAGTTCATTATTTTATCTATGTATTTATTTTTAGAGGAGGAGGGGACAAACACACTGCACAAAACCATTTTTTGGTCATATTTAAAAATGATGTATTAATTAACTTTAGTATAGGAATGGCTTGTATTGTACCGACACTGACTCACCATGAACTAGCAGTAGAAAGACCAGAGAAGTGGGAGGAGTTATTTGGAATGACATCATCACAGGTCTATAGAAACAGCAGATAATAAATTCTATATTATTATTGGTGGAGGAAAATGGGTCAAGCGTTCCTTTCCATAGACACATAGGCTGAATCACAAACTGCACATTTTAATACTTTAAATGCTGCACAACTGCTAACAGTGTACTACATTTTGGGGACTCACTTCAGGTGGGACAGGTGGCTCCCAGGCATGCAGGGCTCGAATCCCATGCTCTGTCTGTGCCTGCATGGCCAGTTCTTGGCAAGAGCCAGCATGGTGTTGCCTCTGGTTGTCGGGGCTCGTGGCCCATGGTCACAGGGGCCCATGCCTGGGGTCCAACCTCTGCCTCTAGGGCTTGCTTGGTTAGCCTTTGGCACTCACCCTCACCACCCTCAGTACAAAACATTGTACTGACAAACTGACAAACTCGAATATTGCATAGGCACTTTCTTTATGCCTGACGTATTCAACATACAACTGCTCTCAACTCTGTTAGAATTTTTGGCATGTTATTACCACAATTAATCACGTGTTACATTTTTAAAAAACTTATTATTCGCACCACGTGACTTTAACCCGGTCCGGTGTTCTGACTAAACATGCTACCCATTGAAATGTGCTACCATGCCCTTCTGCACAGTTATGGGATTCTGTGGTACCTAGCGTTAGGGAAGCTGATTTGTCTGCTCTTGCGGTTTATCTGGGCTATCTTACGTTCAGGTCACTGGTTTGTGATGATTAATATCTTAAAAGCTCTTTTAATATGCGTATATGTTTCTACTCTGGGGTCTGTGTCTTAGCCGTCATTATGTAAGCAATTTTCTCTGGGATCAATAAGGTTTTCTGGTTCTACAATGCCTTTTTCTGCAGTTTGCAATATGCTTTCTGAAGCTAGGAAATATCAGCACTGTCCAGAATCCCCATAAGCTGGAAGCGTGGCATGATCTGAAGTAGCCTGTGTCCTGCTTCATGGTAGCATTTCTCTGTGTTAGAACCGGACTGTATAAACAGGCTCTCTGCACCACTAAAGATCTTCCTATCCTATGTTTCTATCTTTCTAGGCTCTTCTAATTCTAATAAAATATACTATGCATATTATTTGCCTATTTCTCATCATAAACTGTATGAACTGTACAAACTTAAAGGTTTTTCGACAAGGCAACACAGACCGAGTCTCTAGTAATTATGTCCTTCCCTAAGGCTTCTTATTGATCACCAGTGATTGGTCAGCGTTTTCAGAAATATCCGTGTACGTGTGGACATGACCTAAGACAAAAAAGGGGAAAAAGGAACATGGAGGAGACAGACATCACAGTTTTTGAAATATTACAAAAAGGGTGAAATCGTTTATACTACTGTGTGTTATCTGTTATGCATTGTTCAAAAGCACAAATTCTGCATAAAAACCTGTTTATTTTGCTTTTGTTTAGGAGTGTCATCTAATGTCCAATCAATCCAGAATTTCCCTAAAAACTGTCCTCACTCTCCATACAGTTCTCTGAGAACCCTTTGTGGATTTTTTTTTTTAATGTAAGCATTAAACTCCCTACAACATTCAAGTCCTGTCAATCAAAGGCAGATCACCGCATTCACACATGCCATATATTCACTGAAGTTTGGAAGAGCTGTCTATCTGATACCGCCAGCCCCGGTGCAATGCAGGTAGGATGGAAAATTTTATTAGAATTGAGTATAGTTTATTATTGGGAAATTCATTATTTTGGATCCTAATAATGTAATCTGTCTTATACACATAAATAAACAACAATAAACTATGAACATCCTGTTGTCCTCTACAGTTGACATGCTGGGAAATTAAATAAATCTCAAAATAAAATATTTTTAAAATAAAAATCAAATAAATTTAAATTGTAAGTTCCCTCCAAAAAAGAAACTGTAAGACACTTTTTTTTCTTCGGTTCTCAGGAGGATAAAGCATGTCCTACCTGTCTGCTGGCAGCCTCCTCACCATTTATCTAACAGCAAATGAAGAAACAAGAAGCAGCTTTGAGCTTTTAAACTGTTGTTTCCTACACAAGATTAACATAACTCCTCCTTTACACAGAAAATAACTCACCACTCCACCAGCCGTTCTGTCATCAAAATGACTACCATTCTGCTGCACTCTCACTCACCATGAAGTGCTTCAAGAGGCTTGTAGTGAGGCACATAAAATCATAGTTACCCCTCCACACTGCATATAGTATTAACTGATCAAGGCATTATGCTTTTGCCCCCATTTTTACCTGGACCTCATTCATCTGGACATAAGGTCCACTTGTGTAAGAATTCATACACCTACCAGATCACTCTTCAGCATCTGAAAGGAAATACTCTGCAACTAGGTCCTGGACCCCAGTCAATCAGGATCAGGAGCTACATCTCCAGTACAATGACACCCAGCACGGGGCCCTCCAGAGTCATGCTGTTAACTCAGCAATGTACAATTTAGAACACATCAAGTTCACTGAAGACCCGACTGATGGTTTTGAACCTGTCTCTTGATGTGACCTTAACGTGTTGGCTTCAGGAGAGCACTCCGTAATTACTCTACACTAAGCTGCCTCACAGTATGGTTCAGATATTCCACCACTTGGGAGCACGGGAGCACAGTAAGGATGGTCAAAGTTATTGGGGTCTCTCTCCGCTCTGTCACAAACATCCATCACACGCCGCATACGCAAAGTCACCAGAATTGTGGATGACCCCACACAGCCTTCACACACTCTCTTTTCCCTCTTTCTATCTGGCAAAAGTTTCTGCAGCATATGGGTTTTCGACCATAAGCAAAAACAGACACCCAACTGCCATAATAATGCATATTCTGTATCTTGTTGCTGCTATTCATACTTTTTTGTATAACTATGTATTGCTTTCTACTTCAATTTTACGTCTTGCACACTTAATGTCTGCTGCATAGGACTGTATTCACTCAGACCAGCACTGTTACTGCTCGTGTCAACTTCATTCTTCATGTACTGTATAGTGTACTGTATTGTTTTTTTGTATATTTGCTTGCACTCTGCTTTTTTTGTACTGCTGTGTATATGTGGTCTTCTGTGGTTTCTGATTTTCAGTTTGTTCCACCATGGTCCTTGAGGGATGTTGTGGTCCTGGAAGAATATTGTTGTTTTGTTTCACTGTGTGCTGTGCAGAATGTAACATGACTTACCTGTGCAGAATGAGAAAAAGGTTCATGTAAGGAAAATATGTTGGGGTTGTTGAAGCATGTGTTGACAGCGAGTGGAAAAAAGAAAGAAAGAAAATGTTCTGAAAAGTGTCACCAAAAATTAAGAAGTGTCCCACGGTAGCATAACCCACCACTACCCACCACTACCCACACTCCTCACTGAAAACTCTTGTTTCAACAAACCTTTAGGGCTCGTCATGTTCTCACAGAGAGGCATTCAGGCCTTCCATGGAAATTTGTGAGTGTAGCTGTATGTGTAAGTCCATCTTTAATCAGGTATCCATTTTGTATTGCATTTTGATTGAAGTATGAGGGGACTCCCAAGCCCTAACACTAAGAAATCACAAGTTTAATAACCGGTCATGCCACAGTCACCCATGGTCTAAGATAAGAGTATTAGCCTCCCTCTCTCCTCATCCCTCAGAACAGGTATCTGATAGCTGACATAACAGAACTGGCAGTTAGGGTTCTCCTCCACATTAGCAGTGGAGTCAGGAGAAGACTCAGGAGAAGCATGTTCTAGTCAATTGGTATTGAGAGATTGAGGGAGTTCTTGTAAACTACATTCATCCCCCTCCCCCTATGTGCAAAGTGATCACCAACGTACCACATATGAGCGCTTTAGAATTACACCTGCATTTGTGTGTTGGGGGTGTTGGTGGCCTAGTGGGAAGGATATTTGCCTCTGGACCAAGAGGTCATGGGTATCCTACCTTCAGCACCACCACTGGGTCCCTGAGCAAGACCCTTAACCCCAAGTTGCTCCAGGGAGAGACTGCCTGTAGTTAGTTAATGGAAGTCATTTTGGATAAAAGCATCTGCTAAATGCTGTAAATGTGTACCATCTAATGGTCAGTAATGCTGTTCACTACAAAGAACGAGAACAAGGTCCATATAAGGTAATTTTATAAGTGTTGTGTGTGTGTGTGTTTGTTGGGTGGGGGGGCTGAGAGAGAGAGAGAGAGAGAGAGAGAGAGAGAGAGAGAGAGAGAGGGGGGAAATGAAAGCAGCAGAGAAAGTGCAGTGTCACGAAAAAAGAGGAAGTCTGAATAAGTCTCCCACAGTATCGTAACCCACCGTAACCCACCACTGTCCGCACGCCTCACTGAGAAACTGCTGTTTCGACAGAATTCAGGGGCTTGTCATGTTGTTCCCACAGAAAGACAGGTCTTTCATGAGAATTTGTTCCCGTGGTTGTTTTCTTGCATCTTTTTAAGTCCACCTCTAAAGATCACTTTAATCTTTCGCCAAATTTGATGACAGCTCTGCATTTTGATCATGGTTGGATAAAATAAACAGGTGTGCATCATACTGAGTGATGAGGGAAGAGTGAGGGTGATAGTGTTATAATCAGGGATCACAACCATACGTGGTCATAGATAACACTACTACCCTCACTCTCCCCTCATCACTCAGCAAAGCAGGCAACTAATGACACAACAGTGTTAGTGTTCTTACACCTGCCTGTGTGTGAGCTTCCTCTATGAGGTGTACAGTACCTTTTAATGATCAGCAATGCTGTTCACAACAGAAAGCAAGGTCCATATAAGGAAAATGTGAAGGTGGTGTGTGTGTTTGTATGTGTGTAGGGTGGGGGGTTGCGAGGAGGTTCACACAGAGAGCGGTTGAAAAGAAAGCAGCAGAAAAAATGCAGGGTCATGAAAGAAGAGGATGTCTGATAAGTCTCCCATGATATCGTAACCCACCTCACAGCCCATCACTGGCCGCAGTCCTTACTGAGAAACTGCTCTGATGTTTCTACGGAATTGGTTGGTTGTGTTGTTGTCACAGAAATGCGATCAGGCCTTCTATGGAAATTTGCCACTGTACCTGCTTTTCTTTTTAAGAAAAGATATTTATTTTCTAAATATCACTTTAATCATGTAATCACATCTGATAGTTATGCGTTTTCATCCTAGTTGAAATTAAAAGGGGTTCCCAAGCACTGGCTCTGTCATCACGAGAACACGAGTGTGGTCCCTGGTCATGCCACAGCCAATTCATGGCCCTAGAAAGCACAACTGGCCTCAATCTCTTCTCATCACTCAGAGTGGCCATAAAGAGCATCAGCCTGATTGACTGCGTCTGGTGTTGGGTCATTTGTTATAGTTCTTATTGGAAATTTGCTACAGAGACTTTCCTAAGATGTGAGAAAAAGATACAAGTGGGGAATAAAGAGGTGTGAGAGTTTCAGTGTTGAGACAAGATCCACCTGGAGATACAAAGGAGCTGTATGTGCAAACTTTTCCAGAGCACCTGTTTACAAAATAATGCTATATTTCACTAAACCACACCTACTCACAAACTAGGATTTATACTATTTATTTAAAAAATACAGCAAACAATAAAGTCAGCAGTGAATTAAATTTTAAAAGTCAACAGATTTGAAACCGAATTGATCAACTCTACGGCCGTCACAGCAAGCCAGAATGGTGAGTTCCCAGTATGAGCAGTTCCCAGTATGAGCAGTTCCCAAGAGAAAGGGCTCTTAAAGCTTAAACAACATTGTCATCATTTGGTAAAACATGTATAAAACCTTAAGGAAACATTCCAATGAAAAGAAATATTTGATTAAAATACCTACACACTGTTTTAACCCTTTAAACTACAAAACACTGCCATTCAGATGTGAAGTAGGGAACTGATTGCTCTTAGTGTCCTGTAGAGGGTTCGTTACAGATGGTGGCTTAAACAGTCAGCATTTTAACCTTAAAATTAACACATTATTGACATGTTTTTACCAGTAATTTACCAGCCCTTAAACAGTATTATTTCAGGACGTATGCCTTCATGCATGCCATTAAAGTTCAGTCAACAGGTGATATTCTTAGCAAGAACATCCAACAGCTCCAGCAAGTCTGAGTCATGTACAAAAACAATGTTTTCCACTTGCAGAACTGAATTCCAACATGAAATACAAATATTCTGCTTTGCTGGACGTCTTTGCAAAGGTTAGATTTGTGCCTCTTGGTTCTGCAGTCACATATAAAGTACACTCTTCTAAAGATGCACAGAACTGAGCTAAAAACTCAATGGTTTTAAAAATGCTCATCTAGGCTGTACTATTTATCCATATATATCCGGGTCCAAGCAGTTAAACTGCCCTGGGATTTTGTTGACACTTTGCCCTTCACATTCCTGGGTAAATGTGCACGTGTGAAAAGGGCTTAGGGCTTGTCATTTTTTAGCTTCAGTTTATGCCATTATTACATTTCACCAAAAACATAAAATAAATAACTAGATGCATTCCTGCAAGAAAATGCAAAGTGTGATTGTGTGAAACACACATTGCAGAAGTGACTCAACCACAACAATCACATTTTAAGCGATCACTACTTGGCCCCTGAGCATCTGATTAATCAGCTGTGCACAAGCGCAGTTTGACTAGATCTAAGGTCCATGAGTTGAAATTTTTACAATTACTCAAACATCCTTGGAGGTATTGTGTGAATGTGTTTGTCCCTCCTGGGACTGTCTGCCCTGGATCTAGGACGTTTCTCTACATTCTGGGCCCCCCTGTGATCCCACTAAAGATGAGCAGCTCAAAGCCATGTGTCCTGACAGGTCCGCAGGTGTTTAACTCACAGTGCTGTAGATCACAGAGGGCTCTTCAACCACTGGAGACCTGTTAGGATGAATCAAGGGTGATCTGTCTGGAAAGAACTTTGGAGACACCCATTACTAAACCAAACATGGAGGTTTTGTTTGTGGGTCACCTAACTCACCTGTGGGTCAGTCTAGTAGAAAATGTAACTTGAGCGTAATGAACACCATCTTCCTGAGTCACCTCTCCAACTTCATGATGATGGGGCTGGATGTTACCGTACAGAGCCTCTTTATTGACTCCTGAGTAGGAAACTGCAGAGCTCCCTTCACTCCTGGGGGTGTTTGGCCTATTGGCCGAGTCTGGTGTCGGGTCATTTGCTGTGGCTTTGACTGGCAAATTGCTGTAGAGGGTTTCCTGAGGTGTGAGAAAACAACACATTACAGTGTGTCTATGTATGGATTTTCCATTCTTAATCACAAATCCCAATTCTTCATGGAACTTAGCTGACTGAGGAAAACAACAGGAAGTGCAGGAATAACTCTGCGGTGTTTGAGGAGATACTTCAGTAACATTGTGTCGTCTTGCCTGATTTGACTGTTTTGGGTCTTCAGCTGAATTAGCCCTGTTTTTTCTCCTGACAAGATAAATAACAATTAAAAACAAAAATAAAAAATGAATTATAGACCTTGAGTAGATCTTTCCAAAAACTGCAATTCATTTTACTTGCTTTATTGTCATTCTATTGTGTTTGGCAAAACAATTTAAATAAAAATGAAATATGGATATTTTATCTATTAGGATGACAACTGGATATAGAAAGAAGTCTGTCATTTATAAGATGTACAGTTTTAAACGTATTTCGTAAGGAACCTGCTGAAAAACATACCATATAACCATTATGATGAAGATGAAGGACACGCCTCCACACCCAACCACAAGCCCAGCAATGAGAACAATACTCTGCAAGTCTGTATGAAACACAATGGGAAGCTGTCACTCAGTTAGTTAATGTTCAGCTCTGAACACAGTGATTATGACATTGTGCCATTTTTACCTTTTGAAGTGATCGAGACTGGAGCTGATTTCTGAGAGCCGTGTTCATTCTGAGCCACACAGTAGTAAGATCCACTCTGTAGAGCACTGTAACTGTATCCAGATCCTACAGGTGAGTTTCTACCTTCTATAAACCAGGTGTAGTTCTGCACAGGTGGGTTTCCATCACTGCTGCAGGTCAGATTCACGGAGCTGCCCTCCTCTCTTTCATCAAATGAAGTGATGGACACTGACGTGCTCTTTGGGCCATCTAGTGGTCGAATGACACATTACAGTTTATGAGAATCTCTTAAGAGTAGGGATGTCCCCCTCCAGCCCTGAAGGTTCAGCCTCCAGCGCAGTTTGGTGGTTGCTCTCATGAAACACACTGGTAATGAATACGTGAGCTGTACCTGGTAATTAGGGAAATGTCTACACTATGCTGGACACTGGAGTTGGGATCCTGTTTTTAAAGCATCTCTCAGAAAACAGCATTGAGTGATGTAATCTTTAAATAACACTTTATGTCTATGTCTCTACTTGATGTTTGTAATAACACTGTAATTACAGACAAACTCCTTAAACTTAAATATACAGTAACCTGCAGTACTTACACAGTGATGTACACCACACAAACTAACTCATTAAAATATACACACTCTATTAACAAGCTAATAAAACCCTAGCAACTGACAGAAATAACAAGTGAACCAGTTAATGACTGAATTGAATATTACTGCTTAGAGTTCTTGATTTGAGAGCATGAATTCTGACTCCGTTACTTTTTCTGGGAGCGAGACTGCCATCAGTTTCACTTTAAATTTACACAAAAACATTTAGTTAATTCAAATCTGTACTTACATCTGACATCAAGAGTGACCTCAGGAGAGAGAAGCTTCTGATCCAGTACAGCACAGTGATACCTGCCTGTATCCTCCCTCCTGACCGACTGCAGGTGGAGTTGATCAGAACTGGAGGATGAAGGACGTCCATCTCTGTACCAGGTGAATGTTGGACTGTCAGACAGACTGCAGGTGCTTTTACATGTGAGAGTGACATTTTCTCCCTCCATCACTCTCTCAGGAACCTCCACCTGGAGATCTGTGAACAAGAGGAAACACAACTACACTGTGGCACGTACTGAAGTGTCGACAGCACTATAACCATCAGCAAACATCTAGACTTTGAAGCACCGAAGACACATTCGCCCTGAACATGTAATCCCTTAATACTTACTTAATACTTAATATATTAAACACATGGACCACACATCAATTTCGGCAGGAAAGCAAACACTTCTTAGAACTAATAATGATCTGATTCACAGAAACTGATCCTTGATCTGAAATGCTCTGTGAATTCTAAGATGTGGTGTGAAGGACTGGTATAATTATAGTACAGAACAGCTGGAAGAATCTTTTTCACCAGTAAATGAAGTACAGGGTCTAATTTCTGCTGATGGTTCTTACCTGTGACAGAAAGACCAGCTCCACCTGCACCTGTCCACTTTCCTCCAGTCTGGTCTGTTATAAATCTGAAGGCATATTTTCTCTGGTCTGTTTCTCTCACATCTCTCAGTCTGAGGGTGTCGTTGGGTTGTTTATCACTGATGTACTGAATCCTGTCTCTGTACTCTGGTTCATATAAAAGATCAGGAGGTTCTTTACCATTTACAGACCAGTGTTTGGTCCAAAAAGCGTTTAGGACTTTATGACCACGTGGATGTATGTAAGAGCAGCTCATCTCCACTGTAGACCCCTTTAGTGCACAGATAGATTTAAGGTTGTACTTCACACCCCATCCATCCTGGGCACCAACTCCTGCAACACAAAACACAGAAATGTGTAGACTATCACTCTGTGGGTCGCAGTCAGTAAGAATAGCCGCATAAATTCCCTAATTTGGAGCTTAAAGCACAAAAAGAGAGAATCTCCACATGTCCTGCAGTCGGGTGGGGTGGGGCTGCAGAGACACTGACTCTGACACACAGAGCAGAGCTGTTAACTACACACACACACACACACACACACACACACACACACACACACACACACACACACACACACACACACACACA
>JBBPDC010034505.1:0-12113 GCA_037974485.1 Hemigrammopetersius urotaenia | reverse complement strand
ATTTATTTATGCGCATGTGTGAACCCGGGGTGGGGTGTGGGGGGTTTGGTGATGATCATTAATGCAGGGCCCTGCAGGCCCAAAGCCTGACATGACTGGTCCCCAGGACAAACAAGTTTGAGAAACGCTGCACTAGAGGTGTGTCCTCCTGCTTTGACTCACTGCAGCTCGCTGGTGTTCCACAAAGACCTGTGTTAAAACCCCCAGCCCGTATAAAAGGCCTTATCAAGGGAGTCAAAACAGGCCAGAGTAAACGAGCTGAAGTTTTGTGCTGACGGAGGCAGAGCGAGGGAGCTGGGAATGAACGGCCGGAGCAATAAAGCATGAACGAGAGAGACAACAAAGCTGGGCTCAGGACACGCACCACGGTGCTGCTGCTGCAAGACCTTTGCAATTAAGCGCTCACTCCAGCACTACTGGGGAGCGTTCTGGAGCAGCGGGGGTGGGGGTGTGTGCGGGGGCTGGCATCGATCTCCGAGCAAATATGCAAACGGCTGCATAAAAAAAGACTCTGCCCATTGATAAAAATCTCCAAAAGTTTTGGAAACATGCCTGGAATCGAAAACTATGCAAATGCAGGATTTCTGGCCTAATCTATAATGTATGAATGCAGGCACTAATAGTTGGAATGTGATGTTCCTTCTTAAACCACCAAGACAAGCTCCTGCTCACTTCTGGAGGCTCTTTTTCTGCCTCCCCAGAGCCGTCCTGTAGCCTGCATGTGATTAAACAGAAATCTGCAGCTCTCAAGCTAATAATGGCCCACTTGAGCACTCGAACTGACCACCGCAGCATCATTACAGTACAAACAACTTCACAGGCTGGGTTTGATCCGACCATCAGAACTCGAGCGCTGAGAACGTTCTGCAGTTCTGATGCGACCAGCGGACGTGAAGGAAGACGAGTCAGCGTTCCATTTATTACAGAAAACAGGATAAAAAATGGGGTTATGGGGCATTCACAGGGCAGCATGTATCTAACTATCCATCTATCTATCTGTCTATACATCTATCCATCTAACTATCCATCCATTTATACATCTATCTCTCTATTTATCCATCTATCCATATTTATATCTATCTATCCATCTAACCCTCTGTCTATCCATCTATCTGTCTATCCGTCTATCTATCTATTTATTTATCTGTCTATCTGTCCATCTCTCTGTCCATCTATCCATTTATCTGTCTATTCGTATTTCAATCTATCTGTCTATCATTGTATCTGTCTGTCTATCTTTGTATATATCTGTCTATCTAAACAATATTTAATAATTAATATTACTCATTAAAACTAAAAAAAAAACACACCAAATACTGTTCTACAGTAAACACTGATGTTATGTTCAGTATATTCGTGAGTTCTTGTGGAAGTCCAGCATTACAGTAGTTTCATCAGAAACCTGGTTTGAGGCACCTTTCTTTTTACTGCAGAAAAACAAGGCAGGATGAAAAGAAATGGGGTTGTGGGGCATTCACAATGCAGCATGAGAAATAAGGAGAAATCAAATATATCTGCCAAATTCTCACCTGCGTGTGGAGCTTTTCGATCTGTTTCTCATTGACGTTGGCGTGCTGGTACACCCTGCTTTTGTAGCGAAACTGCCAGACAAAGGGAAGGAATCGAAAAAAGGATGTCCATTACTCCATTAACTCCCACAGCAAAGTGCACAAACGCAGAAGCAAACACATCAACGTTTCAGTTTTTTGTTTGTTGTGTTGGCATGTAATAGAAATGTTCATGCTGCCTTCAGGTAAAAGCTTTGATTACAGCCTGATTACACTGATACGTTTTTAATTGCTACCAACAGGCGTAAAGGACAACCGAACAGAGGGCCTGATTTAGTCAGCGGGACGCGTAAACACCAGAGTGGGCCGAAGACCACCACCACATTAAAGACAGAGGGAAAAGCCCCCCTGGCTGGAGAAACTGGTGGAAATTTAATTAGGCCCTGAGGACGAGGACTGAGTAAACTGTACCCAATTGCAGCACCCTGACATCATCAGCTGTTAGATTATTTCTAGTTTTCCTCCACAGCCAGCAGTTCAGTTCAGTGCTTTCTGTCAGAAGTTCTGAATCTCACTCCTGGTAGAGTGAGCAGGGCTGGTGGGGCCGGAGGGTCTGGGGCTGTGTTTAAGCCTGAAGGGTTCTCTTTATTCAAAATGAAGCCAACATCACTTATCTTCACATTTAAATACCTCCATCAAGCAGATTCCTCATCGTCAGCTTGTCTGAGAGGTAACCCACATCACAGGGGGACGCTCAGTTTTCGCAAAATCTCAATTAGCCTAAAGCATTAGAAATTTTCAAAAGAAGGCAGGATCTGCTCTTATTCATTCATGATCTATTATTATTTATTCAGGATCTACTGTTAGTCATTCAGGATCTACTATGATCTATTCCGGATCTACTATTATCTATTTAGGATCTACTATGATTTATTCGGGATCTACTATAATTTACTCAGTATCTACTACTAATTATTCAGCAACTACAACAAATTATTCGTTATCCACTATGCAGTATTCAGTAACTACTATATCCGTTATTCTCTATGAATTATTCAATATCTACAATAAATTATTCAGTATCTACTGTGAGTTCTTCAGGATCTGTGATGAAGTATTCAGTGTCTTCTATGAGTTCTTTTCTGTAAATTATTTATTATCCATTATGAATTATTCAGCATCTGTTACATATTATTCAGTTTCTACTGTGATTTATCTAGTATCTACGAAGTATTCTGTGTCTTCCAGGAATTATTCAGTAACTAGTGTAAGTTACACAGTATCTACTTTCAATTATTTAGCATCCGTTACATATTATTATAACGAGCTAATGTGAAGCTGTTAGTAAAAACAAGCTGAAATGTGATGGGTTTTTTCTTGTTTACATCATGATTTAGTCATGAGTTTCTTTTATCACACTCACTGATCAGTAGAGAAAAATGACATAGGATGTTAATACAAGCATTAAAGGTGCACAGAACATGCCTTTCCCATTAAAAACAACAGAATAACATATCCAGTGTGAATGTGTGTGTGTGTGGGGGGGGGGGCGCTACGTCTTGGGCATTGTCTCTGGTGGGGGTTAAGGGGTGGTGGTATTTGTGGAGATGGGATGGGTTTGCAGAGCCCACACGTTGTCAGCGATGGGGGCGGCTTTGATGGTGGTGTTGGGGATGGGGGGTTCTGTCACAGATTTTGTCCGGAAAGGGGGGCAGACAAAAACGAATTATTTTGAAAAGTGAGGGGACATGTCCCCAAATGCTTTACTGGTTCCGGTGCCCCTGAGTGTGGCCCCCTGTTAGAACAGCATGCACTGGAGCTTCGGCGGTACCTCCAGAGTGGGAAGGCCCATGCTGGTGGGCAGTGGGTAGTCCCTCAGGGGTCTCTCCTCCTCCAGGAAGCAGCTGGGTCTGCCGTCCACGGCGGGCTGGAACAGGCCGTAGTTCAGCACGTCCCTCAGGCTCTGGGTGAGGGTGCACAGGATCTGCTGCTTGGCCGCCCAGACGCTGGAGTCTGGCTTAAACCGCATGGATTTCTGCCAGAAAGCACACAGAGAGACACACACGGCTCTATCAGGTTTACACAGGTGTTCCCGCGGCCCGGGAAGATCAGCGCCAGGCTGCTACTGCGCGCCAGGGAACAACAGGCCCGGTTATATAAAGCCTCACTCTATTCAGGGCAGTTCAGTGCGTGTTCACAGTGGTGCAGAGAGAATGCCGACCACACGCTTTTGTTTTCTGATTGACTGTGCTTGTTAGGATAGGCCACATTCATATTTATATTAAAACAACATGTTTATTTTATTTAATAAGTGTGTTCAATTTAATGAGAGAAAGCTAAATTGCCCTTTACGTTTCTCAATGGTTGAGATGTAAACAGTTCACTGTAGAGAAACTTGTTGACTTTATACAGTGGTGGTGAATGAAACAGAATTTCTATGAGTGTGAAACCATTCCAGTCCAGTTTCTGTTAAATTCCTACACAAGCACCTCATTCTGCTTTATGATGGACTGATTAGTGATCAGCTGAATCACATCTTATTTAATGAGGAAAAGTATAAAAACACTGCTGTAATCGACTCTCTCCTCTCACAGTGAGAACAGTTGGATGGTGAAACACTACTAGAAGTTCCTCAAAGCTCATTATTGCCATTTTGTTTAAGAGAGAACGAGAGATTTGTTTTCTTTGAATTATTCAGGTTCTGTAAACACTGCATAATTTCTCTTATTCTGATGTTTCGTCATTTAAGAACAGTATTTTTATTTGAAAATGAGGAGAAATATTGTCAACAGTTCTTAAAAACAAAGGCAAAGCTGTTCAGTTCAATACTTGCAAGATAAAACCTGAGCAGCTGAACTTTTTGCAGTGGGATCTTATTATTTTCTGGAGCTGGGTGTAAATAGTAGATATCTGTATGTATGAATACTGTGAATAAATATATACAGGTACACACTGATATGTCCTCAGTTGCCAGGTAGTAGCAGAATTTACTCTCCAAACCCTTTAGTTAAGAGAAGTGTTAATATTAAATGTTCATGAAAGTAAAACAGTGGTAAATCTGAACTAAATCTCTTTTCTTTTGGGACTATTTTGTCTCCCAACACCCTGCATGAATCCCTTCACCATGAATGGGTTTTAATCCAAAAGCTTCTCAACCCTCGTCTTGTGCTTTGCCTGAGCATTGTTTGGTTCTTTATAGCCTTCGTCCTCCAATTATTGTTTACTGTACAATAGAATTGACCACTTTTTGAATCAGAATCAAGAAATTTTACTGATCCTGGAGAAACCGCTTATGTTTTGACAGAAATGTATTTTATGATAATGGCAAAATGCCGAGATGAAGGACATCCTCTTTAGAAATGAATTATATTTCTGAAACATTCTGCTCTTATCAAATTTCTCTCAGCTTCCATCAGAAATGAGCAGTTATTCCTGGAGGTAATGGAATCAGAGACCCGACGGTCCAGCAGTGTTTGATGTATAGCTACTCTATTGATATTTGGTGATATTGTTGGAAATGGACGCGCTGAGACGAGATGTGACATCCCCAACAATCGGCCGCGACCTATTCGCAGACAACATGACCAGAACACGCCGCTCAAGTGTTCCTGATGATGAATGGCCAGGCATTTCAGAGAGGGGATGAGTGAATTATACGAGGAGGAGAAGAATATGCAGTCAGCAAATAAAGTTAATGGGGGTGCAATTATGTCTGCGGCGCAGACGGGCTTCAGCTGCGCCTGCCCTGCTCCATGTGCAGCCAGCACGTCCTCCAGGCAGACGGCCTCACCCACATTCATTTCCTGTGACAAGAGCCTCAATTTGTGTATTCAGAATTCACCATTTGGCTGATTTTAAACGTTTTTTCTTGTGGCGTCCAAATCTCAACCCCCAACATTACAGTGAGAGCAGGAGTGACATTCAACACATGTTTTATTGAATTAGGGACTTCACTATTGATTATATTCGAGTAGCTTTAAAAGCGCTCTATAAATAAAATGTATTATTATATTTCTATTAATTATATTAATGAAATGTTGATTATGCTGGTGATCTGGTTACCACTTTAAGATACATCCAGTGGGACTCTCTCTCTCTCTCTCTCTCTCTCTCTCTCTCTCTCTCTCTGTCTATCAGTCTTTCTCGCTCTCTCTCTCTCTCTCTCTCTCTCTGTGTCTTTCAGTCTGTCTGTCTCTCTCTCTCTTTCTGTCTATCGGTCTGTCTCTCTCTCTCTCTCTCTCTCTCTCTCTCTCTCTGTCTTTCAGTCTGTCTCTCTCTCTCTCTCTGTCTTTCGGTCTGTCTCTCTCTCTCTCTTTGTCTTTCAGTCTGTCTGTCTCTCTCTCTCTCTGTCTTTTGTTCTGTCTGTCTGTCTCTTTCTGTCTTTCAGTCTGTCTCTGTCTCTGTCTCTCTCTCTATCTCTTTATCTAGCGGTTTAGTGCAGAGTGACTAAGTGACTAAGACTTTTGCACAGTACTGATGTCTGTATGTGTGTATGGTGTGAAATACTCTTTTCTACAGAATTGTTCACAGTGGTGGTGAATGGAACCAGGCGACTGAATTTAATGTCTCTAGTGTAATTTCCCTAAAAGCTCCACTCACACTCAGTAATTGTGTGAAATGCTTATAAAAGCACTGCCTGATGCCTGAGGCACTGTTTTATAACCATTTTGAGAAAAGTTTGGCAAAAATACAGAGTCAAAATCCATTTATGATGGAGGGATACATGCAAAATACCTTCTCAGTCCTGTTTTATCATCAATACCATATAGTCATTCCATGTAGACCCACTTTTCGTTTACTAAATAAGCTGTATTTGTTTTGTAGATTCTAATTAAATAAAAAAAACAATAAAACTTATTTTTAAATGAATAACAAAGCATGCATTAAAAAAAACTGGGAGGCCTTTAAAAAATGTGTAAAATTATTAATTAGGCTCCTAGTTTCCTAGTGTAAGAGTAATTTACAGTGTACAGATGAACAGTGTACAGAATGAAGTGTGACCAGTTAGCGCTTCTTATTATCACTGCAGATCTGAATTCCCACCACAGCCCTGAACCCGGGTAGTTCTGATGAAAAGTGAAGATTTTAAGTGCAGATTTACTCACACACTCGACGATTGTGACGATTTGACATGAAGCAGCTGAAGAAGCAGGCGAGCTCTTAGGGCTGATTTGTATTCAGCCACCTGACAGCAAAAGCTTCCCAGCAACTTTCTGCCGACACAAAGCGGCCTGAACTGCACTTTAGAGTGTCAGGCACAAACACCATCACTGCCACAAACAGCAGCAGCGCTTCACAGCAGCAGCGGCCGGCAGGGCGCAGCTTCATGTGGAGTGTTTCTTACAGAACACAGAAAGTGTTCCTTCTAAATTTTCAGTGCATATGACATCTGTGTAAGTGTTTGATTAAAAATGGATCAGAGCTTGATTTATGCCTATATGGTCCCATTCAGTGGGGAAAATAGCCTTCTTCACATTTTAACCACGTTTTTTTCTCCATTTATTTATTTTATTATGTAACGGCCTATAGACTGTTAGAGTTAGCCCCTCAGTTTGGCTCATAAATACCACTTCTCTACTGATGAATTGTGAAAACGTGAATTTATGATGTGGTAAAAAAAAAAAAAAAGCCTATTTTTGTAGTCAAAACCCTAAATCTGCTCCCAGAACACTAAAATTTCATTTTAAACTCAGTTCAACACATCACTCTTAAAGAAAATGTAAAGGTAAACCACTATCAGTACTGTTCAGTTTACATTGAACTCTTGCAATGCTAGAATGTAAATAGCAAAATTAACACTGTATAGACTGGACTGTAATTCATGCACGACAGTACTAAAAATTATACAGTTAGAATTTATAATGGAAATTTACTGGAATTTAGTGAATAATATGTTACGTATTCATTTTTTATCAATTCAGCACAAATACACATGCACATGATATGGGCCAGAATCATTGGATCAGACATCAGAAAAGCCTGAATGATCATTTAATGCTCCACGCTGCCAAGTGAGACACACAGATGAGCAACAGGGCTGCGCCCCAATCAGCTCCCTGCTCACTAAATAGTGCACTTAAAATACAGACTCCTGCACAAAGGGAAGAACACGTCTAACACAGAGCCGCTGGAGACTCAGACGGGTGTGCAGAACTCAATGGACACACTGGAAACTATATAGCTGCAGAAACTAGAGGAAACTAGAGGAAGTAGGGAGCCGTTTTGGATTCAGAAAGAATTTTCATCAACAGCTGAAGAGAGGGAAAAAGCTGGTGTCATGGAAAAGTGATATCATGCCACTCCTATTATTTTTTGAGCTCCTAACAATCGGCATGTAATTAGTTATGTAGCGAAATAATTACATTTGAATACTAAAGCAAAACGTATTGACCTGGTCAACCATGGCTGACTTGAATGAGACTCAGTCTTCATCTAGACTTTTCAGGAGTGGCAAAGCAACACTACTGTGCATCTACTTATTCATTTTCCCAGCAGCACATCCTGCTCTTCCTGGCTTTCTGAGCAGCTTCTACAGACCCGCTGGCTCACGGCAAGTAGCTGCTACAGTACGGAGCAGGAGGCAATTTACAATAATGACATAAACTCAGGCCAAACCACATGGCCCCTGCCGCCTCGGGCAAACAGCAGCTCTGAGTTTGCTGCATGTGTGTGTGTGTGCTGTGTTTTACTCTCTTGTTGGGGGCAAAATGTCCCCATGACGACAGGAAGCCATGAACATTCAGGCACTGTGGGAACATTTAACCAGAGCTCATGAGGAAAATTGCAAAACTAAAACACCAGAGAATTTCTGTTTGGCTACTGGGGTAAAGGTTAGGCTCAGGTTAGGTGCCTCCTAATATAATACTGGGAATGGATTAAAGGAGAAGATCAAATTTATACTATTTTTTACCTAGACCAGATTTACAGGACTGTGCAAAAGTCTTGATCCACTCCTCATTTTTTCATATTTTGCATCCAGAGATCCAGACTTTCTTCTATTTTAATGTAGTCTTGAGGCACAGTTCTCCAGGCTTCCTGAAGGACCTTCAAAGCCTCTCATTTCCAGTCCAGTCCCTGAACCTGACAGTTTCAGAGGAATGTTTCTGTTGGTTAAGACACACAGTGACCTACGTATGAATCATTCAAGCAAAACAAAGAGCATCTAACTGAAGTCCTGAACCAGTGAAGAACCAGGAGCAGATGATTCCAGATAATCAGGCGGTGATCAGTATGCTAGTGGGCTGAATGCTGAGTGGTTGGAACTCCTTTATCTAGGCTCCTTGTATCTTTAGGCACTTTTCAGCAGTAAAACATTTGTTTTCTTTCTTTTAATCTCCTCAGTACAACATAAATAAGACAGTTTGACAGAAAATAGTATTGTGGCACCAACAAGGTGTTTCAAAGCCTAATTCATAAAGAAATTAGCGGTGGCTCAAGACTTATTTTTAATCAATTAAAAAAAAAATTAAGCACAGTATTTTAATCAATCAGCCAAGACACATTTGGATACTGAAAAGTCAATAGTCACTCAAACTGTTTTTCTGCTCATACTGTATCCAGCTCTTCATTAATGTCAACTCAAGTCAATGAGCAAAGTAGGTTTCATGTCTTTTCAACCGTCTGCACAATATACAGTGAAACCAAACCATTTTTCTACCAGGACAATGGCAACAAATAACTACACATAAGTGTTGGCAGGACTAAAACAAGAAGCAGAAATGGTACTAAGAGTAAAAAGAAGCAGAAATGGTACTGAGAGTAAATACAGTACGACAGTATAAGTGAATGAGGTAAAGCAGACTTGTGAATGTGGTTTAGGACTTACTATAAAAATACACCACCTGTAGTTGTAAATTTTTGTTCGTTTATATAACTGCGTTCATTTTTAAGTCTTCCTGTGTCCTAATCCACATCCACACATCAGATCCATCGTAATGAAGAACTGGTTTGAATGGGTTAATAGAAGTTATGGAGACTAATTTGTGTGACTTCCGCTTTGAATTTGCTAAATTATTTTGGAGCACTTCTATTGGTTTATTCATTAGGAAACAGTAACAATGTAAATGGCCACAAGAATATGCAAACACTGCTAAAAACTGGAGAAAAAATTTAATATCATTATAATTCCAAAGACCTGACAGTGACAATATAATGTGCACTACCAGTCACCCGTTTTGCCACACACTACACTTGCAGGTTATTCACTTAACATTTACCAAAAATCTGTTTTCTTTGCAGACAATTATATTTACAGTTTGTTCATCATTTGAGCCGGAACACAGAAATATTGTCATTTCTGATCTACAAAAAGCCACCTACTATAAATATAAGATTAGATATTTAATGAGCTATTAAGTGCTGAAACTGTTAATTAGCGCATTTAAAGTTAAAGGACAGTCTAGAATTTGACTCTGTATCACCAACAACCAGTTAATAGGAGTCAGACCTGCACTGTTACAGATTCTCTCATCTTAGAAACAAAACTGGCTTTATTTCACACATTTTCGTTTAGAGTTCAACCAACAAGAAGAAAAAAATGAAGAAGAAAAAAATGAATAGTGTACCCATATGTATATATATGTGTGTGTGTGTGTGTGTGTGTGTGTGTGTGTGTACTCACAGACTGCTGTAGATCAGGAATCACCACACAGATGAGTAACGAGTCTCTTTGGTTGCTGTCAAGTCGTCCACTGGTGGGCCGTTCGGCCGGGCGCTCGTCTCTGGAGCTGTCTGACTCCGAGCTGCCCGAGTCTGAGAAGCTCTGCGCCATCTCCTCCTCGCTGGACATCAGACTCCGCGGCATGGCGAACACTACACACAGTATAAAACACACACACACACACACACACACACACACACATACATCAAAGAGATAGAGATGCACACTTACATACACACATGCATTTCTAGTGACCTAATTCGAAGCCTGTAATGCTGAGTGCCCTCGCAAATGAGTTAAAGCAAAACTGCCACATTTTAACATCTGTCAGAATGAGTTCTAACCAAAAAGGAGAAGAGAGATCCCATCACTCCAGTTCTCAGGGTCTTGCAGTGACTACTAGTTTGGTACAGAATTGATCGCAAAGCTTTACTCATCGTGTACAAGCTCGGGTCCTAAATCCATCTCTGATCTGTTTGATGGTGTTTATCCACTATGCAGTCCAACCAACAACCAATTGATGTTCTATGTATTCGTTTGTGTATTTTTATGCTTAAAATTTTATATGACACTCGAAGCGCACTGAATGGCTTTTGTGTTGGACAATGTGCTACATAAACTTGACTTGACTGTCAGCTACATCTGTACCATCAAGATCAGAGAACCAGCCGACTAAAAAGAGGCTTGTAATTCAGGGCAACGTGCTATATATTACAATAAGTTTCATTTATGTCTATGTCCAAAATATCCAACATCAGACCAGAAGGGCTAAACAGTTTGGTGTTTTCTGTTTCAGCTTATGTACGACTCATTAGACCAGGACACAACAAGTTTAACTCGTTTATCTGGTTTCTGACCCTGTATGACACAAATAATAAAAAAGTCTGTTAAGCCCTGTTTACATTTGTCACATGTCCCACACTCACCCATCAGACTCTTTAACTCCTCCCCATCACACACCCACTCATCAGACACTATAACTCCTTCCCATGTCACACACACACCCATCAGACTCTATAACTCCTCCCCATCATACACCCACCCATCAGACTCTATAACTCCTCCCCCTGTCACACACCCACCTATCACGCTTTGACTCCTCCCACTGCCACACACCCATCCATCAGACACTATAGCCCCTCCCCCTGTCACCCACCCACACATCAGACTCTATAACTCCTCCCCCTGTCACACACCCACCCACCCATCGGGCTCGATAATCCCCACCCCCACCCCACGTCACATCTGTGCAAAAACCTGCTGCTACTCATATATGAACTTTCCAATGGCTTGCAGTTAGCACCATGCTAATAACTGGACCATGGGCGCCAATCCAGAGGAGCTAACATAATAAATGTTTGTTTGCCAATTTGTAAAAAAACAGTGGACAGGTTTGGAAAGATCCTGTTGATGAACCACATCGAGCAGATAAAGGCTGCTTCCACACCACAACGCCAGTCAAGCCAAATGATACAATATGAAAGGAGGAGGAGTGGCTAATAAAGGCAGCACTTCTGAGAACTGCCAGGATTGTATGTTCATATTAGTGTTGTCAAAAGACCCGGTACTTCGGTACCAAATCGGTACAAAAAAAATGTAAATGTTACGGTACCAGGTTTTCTGAAGTACTGGTGGTACCGAGCACCCAGTCAGTCCGGTTCTTGCTGCGCTATGTGCGTATTGTACGTCTTCTTCGTTAAAGCACAGAGACATGGCGACCGACGGTGCTGCTGATGAGGCGGCTCTGAGTCCGCTCGTTGTAAAGAAAGGAGGAAAGAACCGTGTGTGGAAGTATTTTGTTGACAAGGACAACATCATTGGAAACCCATTTGCAAGTGGTGTCATCGAAGTTTTATTTCAAAAGGAGGAATCGAACCTTATAAAACACCTCAAAGACCGTCACCCAGATTTAATGAAAGAATTCAAGCAGGCAAGTTTTAATTTTA
>JBBPDC010034485.1:0-12114 GCA_037974485.1 Hemigrammopetersius urotaenia | reverse complement strand
TGTGCATTTTACACACACACACACACACACACACACACACACACACACACACACACACACACACACACACACACACAATGCCGCAAATTGTACAAACAGTGGTAAAGTGGTTTGGTATTTTTTCATGGCTGTATATGTAATCATATAATACCTTTATATATAACCCTGTTACATTGCTATTGTATGGTAGCTTGATTAATCGTTTAAGTAATTGCCAAATTGTTCAGTTGTTATTATTAACAGTGACCGCTGTAGCTGCATTCAGTAAAACATGTAACATTATGCAATGTCCTGTAACATTTTGGTACTGACACACACAGCGCACAGTGTATGATATAACCTCTTAATCACAAGGTCGATCAAGACATTCTTGTAACAGAGGCCTCCAAAACGACAGGTTGAACTCAATCTTCTCTTCAGTGAGCTCAGTTTTAGTGACCGGCAGTCTGGTATTCTTAAAACATTGCACCATTTGTGACAAAGAATGCCCCGAGGCTTAGCGGAGTCATGGAGACAGACACACTATCGTATGCCGTGTCTAATGGGCTAACATGCCGAGGCTGCCTAAATCCAGCCAGCATATTTGCTCAGTGTTTTGTTTTGCTTTTTTGCCTCACTGGCACCACGCCAGCCCCCTAAACCCTTCTCTTCCTAGGTGTCAGGGTGGAGGAGTGAAAATGGAAGGTACCATGTCGAGCAGTTAATGGGTCTTCCTCAGGTGGCATTGTGCCAAGGGCACACGCTCTTCACCCATCAGGCCAGACCGTGTTCACAGAAGGAATCTCATGACTTCCAGTCATTCAATTTCAGCTTTTCTGCTTTTGTGAAAAGCATGGAAGGGTTTATTTCCCATGTGTGTGATTATTTCCCATGGGATGCAACCTGTTTGAACGTTTTAGTGGATTAAAGAAGTAAAGGAATAGTTACTGTTTATTATAACAATGGAAAGGTCATCGCAGACAATTGTCCAGCTTCAAAGCTGTTTGTGCTCTTTCTACTTCTACAGAAAGTAATTTTGTCCGGCAGTCAGACAGTGTACGAAACCTCTAAGTGTTCGAATCCATTCCAGAGAGGCTTGTGAGAATTTAACAAACATAAACTGCAAGCAAACCTTGTGTCATCCAGGACTCATGGCACCTGTTCAATCCTGTTATTTTGATAAACGTGAAACGTTTGGCCACCGATCAAAGCTGGAATCCCGTTGTGGCATAACAGAGACTTGACAAATATTTCTGGGAGCTAGAAGACGATAAAAGTAATTTAGTGTTGCACCCTAGAGAATGAAGATCTGAACACAATCTGTATCACAATTTTTTAAGGTTACAAATCGTTTAAAATTAAACAGCAGTTGATGCTGACATTGTGTCAAAGTTTCATGAAAAACGGTCTAATAGAAATCGTCCAAAATGACTTTGTTACGTTAAATTACACTGAAAGTTATGAAAGTTTTCTTTCTCCTGTAAAGTTGCTTCTTTGAAGGTGTTTTCACTGTTGGAACGAAATCTCTAAAGTGTTGGAATCATTTAGAACCTTTAACATCTGTTGGAACCTGCTATCAGGTTCTGTAAAAGCCAAATATAACTGTAGGGCTTGCTAAAGAAACTCGTAGATGGTCTTTGTTTTGTGTGACTTTGATTAGAAGGTTGCCATTGCTCAGTTATATAAACAGATGACCTTACACATTGATAAAACAGATTGGAGGAGAGCTCTATTACCCTATAACTCTCTCGCACTGGTGACAGTCCATTCTGCATCTGTGACACCTCATATACTCTGTGTGCCAACGCTCTTCTGTTTTATGGAGCAGTAGTTTTTGGATGTTCCAAGCATGAAGCAAATGGCTTGCTCTCGGCCAGAGGAGGAATCATTTTCTTGCTGGCGACAGTCTCTTGATGAAACCAGATTTCCATTCAGAGCACTCTCATGTTTGTTCTAGGAATGAAAAATCTCATATCAGATTTCAGGGGATGTAAAAGAGAATTTTGATGAATTGCCAATGAGCTTTTTTTATTACTATTCTGAGAAGTTCTAAAGTAGTGGCCTCGCTAGATTTGGATTTAACGGTACAAGAAGATGTCACAGATGGTTTGGCTCACTCTGCTTGTCTGTTTGGGTCTCTCTTTCATACACACACTCTGACCTTCCTTCTGTATTTACATAGTAGGGGATTTATACAGTTATGACAAGCAGTGGGTGTGTTAAAGGAATGGTTGGTGAAATCGTTTACAGTATTTTCCCTTTAACCTAAACGCCATAAATCAGTCTTCAGCACTAATTTATTCATTCATTACACCAGGCAACAAAAATATGTCATTACATTTTGTGGTGTTTCTTATACAATCTCGGTTCTGATTTTGGTGATAATGTTTCTTTTCATGTAGCTTCAAGGGTTTAGTTAGAAACGTCATGTTTAGAAAAAACTAAACTTGGCGGCTTGGCTGACATGGTCCTTTTTTGCAAGTTTTTTGCATATTAATATGTTGTTTGTTGGTTGTAGATAACAGGGTTTGCAACTCTCACGCACTGAGCGTGAGACACACACTTCAGTGAGACTAATATGAAAAAAATAGTAGTATTACAACCTTATAATGAAAAATATGCAATTTAGTTTATCCGTAGAACCATTGAAGGTAGGAAAAGTCTGATGTGATTTTCTGAATCAGCAAAACTTGACCAAGAAACATGAAAAATTGCAATGAAACGGACCTTTCATAAACATTTGTTACCCAGTGTTATCTGAGCCTCTTGTTCTAACCAGGGTCGGTGGGAGCAGGGACCTGTCCCAGGGCTCACAGCGCAAATGGCAGGTCTACTGCAGGGCAGACACACACACACACACACACATAGGGGCAATTTAGCACCTTGACACCTGACATGCATGTTTTGGGACTGTGGGAGGAAACCGGAGTACCAGGTAGAATCCCATACAGAGAAGAACATGTAAACTCCACACGGAAAGGACCCTTTGGAAGATTTTGCTGTGTGACCACCCTAGTGTGCCTAGATTAATTCCACTTTAGTACAAAAAGAAGTGTTTGACATTCACTTTAGCCCTGTGCACACTGCAAGCTTAAATCATCACACACTTGTCTTCAAACAGATTGAGTTCCTGAGACCTAAGTTGTCTCAAAAACTCTTCTTTGTGTTTTTCATACTGTATGAAATCATGAAGCATGGATGTGTTCAAATTTAGTTGAAGATTAATGGCCACATAGTTCATTATAATCCTTTAATTGTCCTTTATATTCAGTGTACAAACTGGCTAATCTTGCTTCTTGGCTAAGAAGCTCTCAACTGATAACAGACTCTTAAATAAACATAGATTTCTCTTCACTTATATATTCACTTAAATATTTAACCCACTTTTTGTACATTTTTCAAAACAACATTGTCATACAGTGTCATAAACTACATAAGCAAGTTTACTTGAGATTACTTATCTGGTCAGCATGGTTTGATGCAACTGTGTGATGATTTAGGTCCAGCAAAACTATATACATCAAATATATCTTGCGTTATTGTCTACTTTTTGGCAAACCATGCCTTTAGGCATCATCTCAGGCAGATCACATACAGCTCTTCATATTTGTCATTTAAATATTTTCCTTTTTACATTTTTTAGCATTTTGCAACATTTTACCATCATTAGAAATTAGCCAAAACATCTGAAATGCTGTCATAATCCTCTGCCAGTCATATTTATCTTGCTCACATTTGCCCCAAAGCTTATTCAAGCTTTAGCTCTTTTCAGAAGCTGGTCCTAATTCAAAATCAATGTAGCAACTCTGACGTCAGAAAAGTAATTAAGCTTTGATTATTATCACCGCTAAGAGTGAGGTGATTATGCGTTAGATCTCTGTAGGTCACCTCCGTTATTGAAGCAAAATCCAGGCTAAATTGGGCACCAGCCTGCAGTTTCCTTTAGATCTGGCAGACTTCTCACTGTGTGGTTCAATAAGGACTGTGTAGAGAGGGTACAGAAAGGTCATCTTTTGTTCCAGTTCACACTGGCATGTGCTCTAACTCACACTGCAGAAATAACCAGTGCTTTATTCTTCAATAGATGGATTAGGCTGCTTTTCTGCTCCCTGTGTTGTTGTTGTTATTGGCGCCCTGAAGTCAAATACTTAAGCTTTTGAATTCTGAATGACATTGACCTCTTTCTGCACAGGTTGCCATGACTCTTGCTCATCCTGTCGAGGGGTGGGGCCTCAAGACTGTCTGTCTTGCTCAGACCCTGCCCACCTGCTGAAGGAGGGTGTTTGTGTTGCAGACTGTGGGCCGGACTTCTATGCCAGTCAAGGCAACTGTTATGGTGAGCATGTGGCTACAATATGCACCTGTATAACTCACCTATATAATTCAGAGTACACATGACTACGCATGTTGATTTTTACATCAGTGCACCACTGTGCTGTTCTTGTTAAGTTTATTATTCTTTTTGTAACCAGGCTCCTCCAAACTTGCATGGAATTTTGGAACTGTTCCAACACCAAAACTTATTCATGTCCGAGGGTGTATTTGTGTAATCAGATTTTTGATCGCTTCATCAGGGATCAAGTATTGATCTTTTTTTAAAAAGTGGTTGAGTCACCTCTGTAAAATATGGGGGTGGGGGGGGGGGAGTCTGTGCCACCACGGCTGAGCAAAACACAAAGCAGACTTCAAGACACTAAAGCTAAGGTAAAAAAACGATGCGTGTCACTGTTTATTTGTGATTTAATACAAAATAATCAGCTTGTGAATGTGTCTGCGTACAAAATAAGCAGTCTGTGAATGTGGCTCACCCATAAATGGCTTGTTAAGAGCTGGTCCATTGGCAGTCCCTCAGTGTTGCAGAGGTAACACACCAACTACCAGATCAGAAGATTGCTGGTTCGAATCCATGGTGTGAGTGCTTATTACACATAAAAACACATAAAAAAACATTTTCTCAGGGAAATTCATCTTGTCTTTAATTCTTATATTGTTATTTTTGAATATTGCTGTATTTCAAATTGTTTTCCACACAATTTTGTCCTTTCTTGTCAGCGCTTAGTGTTCTTAGCAGTGTCCATACATCCAGTCAAAATGTGTATTTTCATAATACATATAATAAAACTATGGACAAACCCTTAGCAAAAACTAGTTTATTCAAGTGTACTACAAGTATACTTAATTTATACTAAAACTGAGGCAGTATACTTGACTTTTTATATACTATATTTTATATATTAAAGAATAGTGTAGTGAAATATACTTATACTGATAATTATAAAGAACATAACATATTCTTTTGTACACTTAAAATGACCTTTTAAAGTATACTTAAAGTATACTTTTATAAAATGTTCCAATTTAGTCCAAAGAAGTATTAAATTAGTATACTTTCTAGTACACTACAATACATGGCCTGTATACTTGCTGTACTTATACTCAAGCATACTTAATTAAATGAACTTCAAGTATATACTACTTATGATAAGGGAAAGCATAATGCAGTCTTATGGCAAACATCCAGACAGCCGTGTTGTGTTGCTAGTGGGTCAGAATTCCACTGGGGGCTTAGTATCTGTGGTGAAGCACGCACAACTGTCTACTGAGAAGCTTAAGTCTCTACTATGACAACAACATCACAAATGTCAACCTGTGAACTAAATGTCAGGGTGGATGTGCTCAGTCTCCCCAGTGGGACGGGGTTTAGCATGTTTGTACACAGCTTTCCTGCTAACCACTGTTGCTCAGTGCGTTGATGGATGTCACACTTGTCTGCTCATGTTGACTCGCGGCTCAGTGGTTGGTTTCTGGTTGTAAGACCTTGTTTAGACATGCTAACCAGAGGTGTAGTCTATGTGATATGCAGGTATATGCAGTGTAGCCACTTAGAAACCACAAGGATTTGTGTGTATCCATTTAAGATGCGTATTGCTGTGATACTTATTGGCTGCAAACAGGGGCAATATGGCAAAAATGTAACATCACGATACTGGACATCTTCATGTTCAAGATATGCGTCACAGTATTTTGTTTCTCTAATGCACCAGCACAAAAAATAAAAAGATACAAAATCAAGTGGAATACCATAAAATGCATTTGTTTTATTTAGTTCCTTCAACTTCAAATCATTTTGTTACCAAACTACATCTACGTCTAGAAGTGGCACAGAGTTACGAGCAGAGTACCATTGCTGATTGCCGTATTCCACATTTGAACCTGTGATCTTCCAATTATCCAGTACACTGTAAAAAGTGGAGCAGGTTTTGAGGTTTCAATTGATGTGAAACATTGCTTTCGTTCATCTAAGCTAAAAATATGCTTTCATTGTTTCATTCAAAACATTCATTTGAGTTCGTATAAGAATAAAAGAAAGATACTGAATTAACACTAAATTCATGCTATTGTCACGTCTTCCCCTTTCTCCCAAATGAGGGCAGGCGCGTAGGCAGACATTCATTTTGAAAAACAGAAACCAAACAGACTCGAGGGCCAAATACAAAACACAAAACACCATCACCCAATCAACTCAAACCTCATGTTATCTGAGCATAGCAGTCAGAATAAACCCATTATCTAAACAAAACTAAACCCAGCATGCTCAGTACCATAATAAAAGTCCCGATAAAACAAAACAAAACAGAAAAGCACGGCCCCTATGGCCACTAACTGTCACAGCTATAATAAAGCCAGCCCTCAAGCTGTCGAAGAAAACGAACCTGTCAAAGAAAAGCATCTTATGAATGCAGGTTATGTCTGCATTGTAACAAACATTTCGGCATTAAAATATCTTTTTAGGCTGGTTGTTATAATAACTTTTATCCTTAGTGTACACAAGTTCAGATAGTTACAGTTCATCCACTACTGCTCCACTGAAGCCTATTCAAACATGAACGTTAGAGAATTAGTCACTTATCTGATCACTAATCAGAGCATTTTTATTTTATCCATGTCTTCTGTTGCAGCATGTGACCCATCCTGTGCTACCTGTCACCCGGACAACCCAGGCTGCTTGAGCTGCCCCAGGGGCGACGCATTGCATCATGGGAAATGTGTTTCTCAGTGCCCAGATCAACACTACAAAGACAGCTATGGTCGTTGCCAAAGTAAGTCTGAAAATGCTTGAACGTTTTAAGTCACACAACAAGTGTATTAGTGTAAATTCCAATGTGTGTATTATCCATGCCTTCCGGCCACTTTATTGGAAACACTTACCTACTGACCCATACTGGCACCAGACACACCTCCCTGTCAGTGTCACTGCTGTCTGAGAATACCCAACCACTCAGACAATATCTGGTCGACAGGGGTCATGTGATCAGTAAGTGACTGATGATTAATGGGACTGATAATGGGGGCACAAACAGATGGTCTGCAGTCTGTAATGCTGCACCAATATAGTGGGCAGTGAGTGTAAGTTTCTAATAAAGTAAATGGTGTTCCTCATAAAGTGGAGCCGAGTGTATAAAGAAGTTTATTACACTAACTGAGGCACATTCAGTCCTCAGTTAAGAAATATTATATAGCTTGGGACTTTATTGTGGTGTGAAAACCAATCAATTCTTGCTGCATTTATGCCAAGTGTGCAAAAATCTGACCAATCAAGTTTGACTTGATTGTATGTGGCCTTATACTGTGTCTTTATTTTCGGTATCTCATCCAGTGTGCCACAGCTCCTGCACCTCGTGCTCTGGACCCTCTGCCTCCGACTGCTCCTCCTGTCCAGCCTCTCATCCCCTCCATCAGGGCCAGTGTGTGGAGTCCTGTGGGGAGGGCCTCTACGCCCAGGAAGGACACTGTTACAGTAAGGGCTTACATTGTCTGCCTATTTTAGAGAATTAAAGTCTCATATGATGTAAAACCACGTTTTCCTCAGTATGCATATGTATATTCTTTATCATGACTGTGGTGACAGGAAGAACCACACTGTATGGACAAAAGTTTTGGGACATCTGACCATTACGCAAGCAATAATATTGCGTTCAAATATATAGACTTTAATGTGGAGTTGGTCCGCCTTTGCAGCTAGAAAGGCTTCCACTCTTCTTTGAAGGCGCTCCAGATTTTGGAGATTCCGTGAGAATTTGGGTCCATTCATTCTGTAGAGCATTTACGAGGTCAGACACTGATGTTGGATGAGAAGATCTGACTCAAAATCTTCGTTGCAGTTCTTCCCAAAGGTGTTGGATGGGGTTGAGGTCAGGGCTCTGTGCAGAATTTCTTCCACACCAGACTCATTAATCATGGAACTTGCTTTGTGCACTGGGACACAGTCATGCTGGAATAGAAAAGGTTCTTCCCCAAACTGTGCCCACAAAGTTGGAAGCATGGCATTGTCCAAATTGTCTGCTGAAACATTAAGATTGTCCTTCATTGGAAGTAAGAGGCCCAAACCAAAATACTTCTGTCCATATAGTGTATATTTATAAACATGAAGAGCTGTTCTGACTGGTTTAACCTTCAGACCTGTGTTCTTCTAACCAAAAAAATCAAAGTGCATTTACTCTAATGTTAACCCGAGTCTTTGCTGGCTGAAAGACATACACTGTTGAGATAAGTGGCTTCAAACTATAAAAACAGTACAAGTGAAAATGATAACATGAGTGAAGGCAGATTGACGGTACAGAAACATTCTGATTGTAGTCGGCTAAGTGGATTTTGTGCCACATGTCTTTCATTGGAAAGGCACTTCAAAGAAATCTGCCACATTCTGTCCAAAGCAGCTTATGTAATTCATTATTATACATTATCAAAGGATCATATGGAGTATTAAGCTCACGTTGACCTTGATACAAGCATACTTTTTTAACCTTTTTAAAATAGCAGAGATTGGGAGAGAATATATATGTGCTTGCGACTCATCGTTTTCACTGCAACTTATGATTAATTCCAGAACCCAGGCCTTGCTCTGCCTGAGCTGATTGTGATTCTGGGCGCATGCCAGCACTACCAAGGGTGCCCATCCTCATTCCCAGAGCTTGAAATGAAAAATTACATTTGCCAAATTTCCCCCTAAAAAGGAAGTCAATCATTTGAGGCATGTTGGATGTCTGAATTTTGCTTAGATAGTTAGCAGTAATCGCAGTAATTAGCAGTAATATAAACTTAACAGTAATATAAACTCATATTTATAAATCAATATATTATATTTCAGTTAGCACGTTGTTCACCAATCTCAAAAATATTTGGTTTCTACAGGCGAAATGTGGGCTGAAAGCTGGTTTTTGCCATGCTTTCATAATTTTTAATAGATAGCTCTATGTCATCCAGCATTTCTATTAGTGGTTTAAAGCAAGTGTGACTGCATGTTTGCATGCAGTTTCAATGAATTGTTAGTTATATCAACCTCAAACACCAAACACAAACATGACCTGGCAGATTGAGAACAGTTACAGTAAGATAAGATAAGATAATATGAGAGAACTTTGTTCATCTCAAAGGAAATTCTTTTGTCATGAACATGCTCAGTGCAACAAGAGGAATAAAGATGTAACAGCAAACGGAATAACAAAATAACTAACAATCACAATAACTGATAATATAATAACAGATGAGTAGTGTACATTGTTATGAAAACTGACATAGTGTTTATGATGAATGCAGTAAGGAGAAAATGGTTCAATGGCTTGATAAGTGGAGCGATATGTGCACAAAATGGAATGTTTGATAGTTGTTGGACAATACGTGAAGCTATAAATGAAGATCAAATTGCATTTGTCTATCTAGGTATGCAAGAAGTATGTTTATTTTTGTCAGTAAAAAAAAAGAAAAAGAAAGAAAAAGCCCCATTCACAGTTGCAGAATGCAAAATCAAAATCACACTAGCTACTGCCTGAACAGCCTTTTCTATCCAGGTCTACACAAATGACTAAACATACACATCAAAACATATCGTCTGTTTATGTCCTACAAAAGCATCAGCATATATACACTTCCTTAGCTCCTTCTGGTGTTTCAGGTTTGTTGTAATCACTAACCTTTACTATTTCACATATTTTACACACAACTCTGAGAGGAGAAACACACTGCAAGTGAGCCAGATCAGCAATCGCACGTTAAAAGTCTAGAAGCTGCATTTTGGACCTTTTGTAGTGGTGGCAACCCCAGATAAAGGAAGTTACAAAATCCAGGCGAGAGATGATAAAAAATGCGTTATGAGATTAAATGGCTTTAATTCTATGAATAAAAGCTGCCTGTTTCAACACCTCTACCTTGTCTGTTGAAATATAAGAAAGTGTCCAAACATACACAGAGAATTTGAACTACTTTGTGCTCAGCGGTGAGGGAAGCGTCCATAGCAATCCACGTCCTTTCCGCCTCTGACGTTCAACGTTCTCTGTTTCTGTGAGTATAAATGTTTGATCTGCCTGGTTTTAACAAGCAGAGGCCAGAGTGCAGTCATGAACGCACAGCATCACACAGTTACAGTGTCCCGCTCAAGTCTGCATGCTGAGCGTCTGCTTGTCTAGCAGCGGGAGGCCTTTACCTGACACACAGTTTTACCTTCCGCTCCTTTGCTCCTCCTCAGCCAGGGGGGCTCTGTCGTAGAGAGCGTGTAAATAACATACACTAATAGGGCTGCCAAGAACGCGCAGAGCACTCAGGAGGGGTGTGTGTGTGTGTGGGTGTGTGTGTGTGTGGTTATTACTTTTGCAGTCTGTTCTATATGTTTAGCTGCAAAACTGAGAATATTTGAGCAGTTGTGTTTGAACAGGCTTGTGTTTGTGTGTGTGTGTGTGTGTGTGTGTATGTGTCGAGTTGCGAACCGTTAGATGCAATATGTTGGTAATAGCTGTGATGTAGAAAACGTACTGGACCTTGAATCCTTGATCACTGAGTGTGTGGGCGTTTGTGTGCTGGGCACCATACTGAGACGAAGCGGTGAGTGTGTTAATGAGTGTGTGTGTGTGTGTGTGTGTGTGTGTGTGTGTGTGTGTGTGTGTGCTGGTTAAAAAAAAAAGTTCAGGGATGTTTGAAGTGAAGGGAGAAGCTTTAAAATATACATGCAGAAACTCAGACAACCCGCTCTATTAAGATCATTAGAAGTTTTCGGCCCAAAACCAAACAACAAAAAAAAAAAAAACGCGGTGTCAAAATAAGATACAGTTTTATGTGATTTGAAAATACAAAGATTTTTTTCTGGTATATTTGTTTACAGACCTCTGCCCCCAGCCCTTAATCAGCTGGATAAGGTCTGGCAGTGGCGAGATAGATCAGATATGTGGAGCAGCAGGGGAGAGCTTATCGCAGAAGACGACAGCGTTTGGCTGCAGCTTCCACACAGTTCACTGTGATGAAAGTGACCATTCAAAGTGGAAATTAGTGACCATGCAAAGTCTTTTAAATCATTAATAAATAGTTGTTGATAATGTTTACAGTAACACTGGATATAAAAAGGCTCAGTCACTAAATCCCCCCTTCACTAGGACCACTGCACTGTAAGAGAAGGCACTAGCAGGCTGTAACCTTGTCATGGTACTAATGAGTCTAAGGGGCCATTATGATAAAGGGGGGTCTATGGAGTTAAGACCTAAGGTACTAATATGAAAATGGTTACCAGGTTTATGGTACTAACATGACAATAAGACTTAAAAGGTGCTACTATGGCACTAAATTGTCTATGGCATTAAGATGCCTATAGATCAACAATACAGACACACAGAACAATATAAAACATATAAGTCAGATGTTTAGTACTTAAAATACTATGCTTTGTACAAACGATTAGTGGATATAAATAATATAGCAAAATAAATAGCAATAGCTCTTAGGAGTCTGTGATGTTTGTAGGTCAGTGGTACGTACATTATTTTGGTTGTAGTACTGACAGGTGTTTGGGGCTACCATGGACACTGTGCTGATGGGTCTATGATGTAGCACTTCCTCTAATAATAACACAGTGCATCAGTATGTGATCATTTAAGGGAAAAACCAGAAGTTTGAATTACGTTAATTAATTAATTACTTCATTTTCTGTAACCGTTTAATAATTACTAGGATTACTAGGAGCCTTGAGGCTATCCCGGGGTGTACAGAGACGAGGCAGGAACTCACCCACTGCAGGGCACAGACACACACACACACACACACACACACACACACACACACACACACACACACACACACACACACACACACACA
>JBBPDC010034447.1:0-12117 GCA_037974485.1 Hemigrammopetersius urotaenia | reverse complement strand
GATGAATAACATAATTCAGACTTTAATATTATCAAGGGCAAAGACAGAACATCACATCATCAGAACCCCAAGCACAACTACTCCTGATCAGAGGATTTGGGTTAGGGTTTTGTAATAGAACTTAAACAGCTATATATATATTTTTTTAATGTTCGGTTGTATGAAACTGCATTATGTTCACTTGTTATATTGTCACAATTTTTTCTTTCGTGCATTTAAACACATGAATAAATTTAAAATAAATTGTTGTTCAACAGGATGCAGCCTGTGAGTGGTATACCTGAGAAGACTGTCAAATATACTTCAAGGGACTCTAGCTCTGGTTCGCAGAGCTCTACAGAGGTCCCCCACACTCCCATGTCTCGGCCAAACAAGTTCCAAAATACTGTTCCTAAACCATTCACCCCCTCAAGCAATCTGAATCAGCAAGCAGAACCAAGCAGCACCTCCAAAAGTTTGGCTGACCTCCCCACCTTCTCACCCATGCTCTATCCACCCTGTGCCTTCAACTATGAGCGCCCCCGCCACTTTATCCAGTCCCAGCCCAGCTTCCAGGCCCCAAGCTATGACAGTCTCCAGTCCAATGGCAGCAGCCCTTCGCCTTACTCTTCAAATCTTAGCTCATCAATTGCAACCACTACATCTCCAAGCAGCCCTCCTCAGTCTGCACCTCCTCCTGTTGCCATGCGTAGTAGTGTGACTTTGATCCCTAAAGTAGCAAGTTCTCGGTGTGATGACAAAACATCATCTGCAGATTTTCTTTGCTCTGTACTGCCTTCACAACCAACTTCACAAGGCAAATACATTTCTAAGTCTGTGCCTCAGTCCGAGACGCCGAGGACCTTGCAGCAACCACCCCCAAGTCAGATGTCAACAAATATTGTTTCACCTACTCCTCCCAAAATGTCTTCAAAGTCTATGATAACAGCTACTGTTCCCCAGCATTCCTCACTTGTCTCTCAGCCAGTTAATTTCAGGGAAACTCCAAAAACGTAAGTGAAGTTCTTGTAGTCAATTGAACATACATTTGTTTACAACTGTGTAAAACAATGTACTGAAGGCTTTGTCCATTTTATTTCATAGGTTGCCAAAACCAATATTGAAGAAGACTGTTTCTCAAACCCATCTGCGTTCCACAGATGAAGAGATTCAGGGCTCAAAGGATGCTCTTATTCAAGATTTAGAAAAGAAGCTACGCAGTAAAGAGGCTCGTCAAAAGAACAATCAGGTATTTGAAAATATTAAAAGAAAATAGAAAAACAAAATATGCTGTGAGAGCACAAAAATACCCTAAAAGTAAAAAACTAATAATAAAGATAGAAATAAGAATTACATTGTGATTTTATCTTGCATGCAAAATGGTCTAAAGAACATGTTTCCATTTTCTTGATTTCCCTTTCATTTCAGCATTCACTCTTAGCATTTGATTCGGCTAGTTCTGCTTTCACATTGCAATTTTGCAAATGCACTAAAGAACTTAGCATGACATAAGTATGTTCTATTGTCATCATTATCTATGTGGGCTGCATATAGTTGACACTAATTGGTGTGGTGTCAATTCAGCTGTCAGTCTTTTCCATTTAAATAGAGGAAAATGAAGCAACCCATTAATTTCATTATTATCAATGATACTATCATTAAGTAAGTTTCTGCAGTTTATATTCTCCTCTCCCAATGTGCTACTGTGACTGATTTTTACTTGTCTTCTTTTTCTTTTTCTTTTGTTTAATGGGTGTTGATAGCCTGCTTCAACTTCCTGTAATAGGTTCAAAAGTCTGGACCATCCAAAAAGGTGTTTTCACACTGTAAACAAATCAAACCATGTTTCAGTTTTATCCATCTGTTTAGGTTAGGGTTAGGGTTAGGGTTAGGCACCTTTAATATGTAGTATACTGTACCATGCAAAAAGTCTGACAGTCTGGGAAAACAAGATAGCCCTGAAAGCATCGTATGTCAGTCAACAGTGTTTTTGCACAGGATGATCAACCAGAGCTCCATTTGAGTATTCATGTAGTCAAACAAGTAACATTATTTTTGTTCAATCTTTAACCATTAAAGACCCAGAGTGGCTGACGTTTTAAATGGGCCCATATTTGAACATTTTTTCATATTTTCCTTGACATTTGTGTAGGTTTTAGAACCAAATTGTAAATTATAATTTATCATAATTCAAAGCAGCTATTGATTTATGATCATAATCTATCTATGTAATATTTAATACTATGCTGAAGAAATCACAATTTTGTTTACTTCATTTAGAGTTAAATCAGTCAAAATTATTAATTTTTCAGTTTCCAATATTAGTGTTCAAAAATGATTGAGAAGAAGCTCACTCTTGCTTCGTATCTTATGGATGGGTATTTCTGTCTGTTCTTTCCTTGTGTGAAAACAACACAGTTCAATGCTATTACACCATCACTAGGATTGTGTAGCACTGTATGCTAAGTCTCAAAAAGATTAATAATTCCGTCAGTGTGTTGGTTACTGGTTACCAGCCAGACAGGGAGGTGACAAACACTGGAATAACAACAAAGCATACTGCCCCTGTTTAGAACAAGCAAAACCAAAAAAAAATGTCTTATATCCCTGTATGCAAGGGTCTGAGCAGATCATCATTCAAATCTGATGAGGATTTCGCAACTCTCTGAACAAATTTGCAACAGCATCACTGGGAGTTAAACTCTTCCGTCAACCTCCTAACAAACTACTCAGGAGTCCACCTTCACCAATATTTTCTACCTCAAGTACTGTTATTTGATGTAACAAACTCTTGCTCCTTTCCTGTCTTTAAACAGAAGCTGTCATATGAGGAACGCATGGCTCGCAGGTTGCTGGGTCATGCTAATGCTGCTTCTGTGTTTGATCTCGAGAGTTCTTCTGAATTTCAGTTTAAACAGGTAAAAATCCCAGTTTGAATTCTTTGGAGTATTTTTGTTAATACCTCACATTAAATGTTGTTATTATTTAATAGTTGCATTAGCTAAAGCTATTTGTTTATTCATGTTTTTCAAGGTGTTCCTACTAAATCATATTTTTGATTACCCGATTATATTATGCAACACAGATTACCATAGGAGTTTGGTAAACCTCATTGACTACATGTTATGCATCTAATGTATGTTTCGAGAAGAAAAAATCAACAAATAGATTTCCTAAAGAACGTTGGTGTTTTGAGGTAATTGTAGCTCTCCTGAATGTGTTTTTCCTAGCTATTGTTTCTGTTAGATGGATTCAGTGCATTTCGTTAAGGTAGATTCAGAATCTAAAACATATGTCACTCACGAACTGAGAGACATATCCAAACCACTGTATCGTCATATTCCAAGCTTTGAAGGATTGTTGTTTGGATATAGAAATGACTGCCTAAACACTACATTCACTTTAACAGACTTTTTCACAAGAAGGTCAGCACACTGGATTAATATGGTAAATCTTTGCATATGCCCTTGTTTTTGCTTGTGCCTTCTTGTTTGTGCATGTACTGCAAATCTGCACAATAACCCATATGCCTTAATAATTACTTTGTGAAAGCATGGGCTAAAATATTTGCTTGAATCCAAGAAGTGATTACTTCAGAAATTGTTTGGCACTGAAAGTCTACCATTGACTTTCATTCAGATGAAGTGTCTCATTGCGAGTGTATGTGTGAGGAGGCATGTGGCTAATATATGCCTTGTAGGTGTGTGTAAAGTAGATCTGTTGTCTTTCCAGTGAAGAAGGGAAGGGGATTCGAGACCAGACCAGAAGAAAAAATAAAGAAAGAGCAGTTGGAAATATCTAGTATTAAGTTGCATTTCCTGGTTGTGAAACACGCACATTTTCTGGTTCATTTTCACCCTGGCATGTGAAAACTAGAACTCTTTTAGTACAATTACTCTGTATAACTTTACATTGTGAACATTTGGTATATTTGAAGTATTCCCTGAAATGGTATGTATCATTTAACCAAAGACATTTAAATCAAATGTCTAAACCCTTGACCATACCCCAACAAAATGTGTTTTCCCAGCAGCAGCACACTTCATTCTGAAGGGGAAGTAACTGAAGGTTCTGCCATCCAGGAAAAATGTTATGCACCTCGATTCATTCAGGTGCCCCAGGACCTTGTTGTGGAGGAAGGGCGTTTCTGCAGGATTGACTTTAAGGCAAATGACCCACTTATTAAATAAATCTATTATGTTGTGGCTGAATTTAGTAAAACAGCATCCAATTTAGATATAACTAAGTAAAAACTGTAGTTGTATTTGATATAGTCATGTGTAAAAAGTTAAGACACTCCTGGACAAATGACAAATTTTGTTGATTTTCAAAATGAGCACATTTCCAGAGAATACACTTTTTGTTTAACATTTAAATGTGACCTGGATTTTTTTTTTTCAATATGTTAAACATAGAAATATAACTTCTGCACAGAAGAACTGCAGAACTGTGTCATATTTAAGTTTGTTTCCTGTAAAGGATGTTTTCCACTCAACAAAACATGCCATTTGACTGGTAGTGTTCACATTTTCTGTGCAACTGAATTTGCATATTCTGAAGTGAAATATGTTTCCTTAGGTTGGAGGTTTACCAACCCCAGACGTTACTTGGTATTTGGATGGAAAAGCTATCCGACCTGATGATTATCATAAGATGCTTGTGTGTGAGAAGGGTGTCCATTCCTTCATCATTGAGATTGTGACGGTTCACCATGCAGGTGTATATGAATGTATTGCAAGGAATCGTGCTGGAGAGAATCGTTTTTCACTGCGTTTGGATGTACTTGGTGGGTCCCCATTAAATCATTTAATAATTTGAAGGTGTTTCACAGCTTATCTTCAAAAAAACTATTTATTTTGCTCTATAATTAGCTCAGGAACTGCAGCGTCCTCCCACCTTTGTGGTTAAAATGCAGAACTTGCGAGTCCTTGAGGGTGACACAGTAAATTTAGAATGCAAGGTCGCTGCATCACCTTCCCCACAGATCTACTGGAAAAAAGACAAGGAAATGTTGCGCATCGACCCCACCAGAATGAGGTATGTTTGGCACCATCATACATCTAAGTGATGTCTTTTAATTTGTCTGTGATTAACACAGACTTTTGAAAATATGGCTGCGATGTCTGATTTTGAATTATTGGAAACAGTATGTTGTTTCTAAATGTAAAGGAACAAATGATGTATTGCGTATTACTTGTGAAAGCCCATCTCATTTAGAATAATTATTTATATTGAGTTATAAATCATTTGTTCTAAGTGAAAAAGTGAAAAACTGTCCATGAATCAAATCTTTTGGCCATTAAATAAAACTACTTCTATGTATGAGGTTGGAAAAGTCATCTCAGTATAAAGGAACAAACCCATTTAAAAACATGTCTGTGCATCTATTGATTATCTGCAAAGCATACTGGTCACCTCTTAAGGCCTGTTTTAACTGTTTTATGGTCAGCTCTTCAGAGAATTGATTAAAACTACTCTCAGAAAGTGAATGACAAACAACAAGTGGGTTACTGCCTGAGGTTCTTTTGTTATTTGCTTTTTTGTTATATATTTTAAATATCTTCTTTTAGTAATAAAATACTTAAATTCAATTGAAATCAGTTCAAATCTATTAAATATTAACAATAACTTTATTAATGTTTAAGCATCTTCTCAGCTGGCAATAGATGTTACTGTGAAGGTGAGAAAATCAACTCATAACCATACAAGGAAAGGGTGTATCATGCATGATAGAGAAATGGATACTGGTTTAACTTCTATTCTTACATAGTTTGTCGAGTGCATAAACTTCATTTGAATTAAGGCACACCAAGCTAACATAAGCTAATCAGTTCACAGTTGACAGTTAGAGGTGATTTAAGAATGTTTAAGGCATTTATGTATTTGACACATTGATTTAATGCATGGCGGACAATGAGTGAAAAAGATTTGAATGCCTGTAAACGTAGTATGATGGTTGGTGCAAGAAGGTTCTGAATGAAACCTGAGTTTAAAGGTTCTGATTCTGAATGACTCATATAGACCATAAACTAAATAACTGAATGAGCCATGTTTGCAAAAATTGGGGCACAGTCAGGAAAAATCATCAAGAAAGAAAACCAGACAATTTGGAAGAGTGGTAAAACTAGTCATTTGAAATGTTACACCATATTTGGTACAATTGTAAAAATCACGGTAATGTTGCCCTTTTTGTCTTTCAGTCTGTCCCATGACAGTTCCGGAAATCACTGTCTGCTCATTGACCGAGTGGTGAAGTCTGACGCAGGCTGGTACACTGTGTCTGCCATTAATGAGGCTGGAATGTCCACTTGCAATGCCAGGCTGGACGTGGCAAGTAAGTTTATACTAATACTAATCAATACTATCAATATTGATACTAATCAATATATTTGTCACACTTCATTAACAGGAGTGAATCTGTTACGAACACCCTCAAATAAAATTTTAGTACCCTTTTTCAGTAGACTTGACGTTTGAGATGAGTGCATTTTTATGACAGAATACAATAGACCGCAAAATTATTCAATTATGTATCGAACTGACTGGTGACCAGTGCAGAAATTAACTTAATTTTGATGGGCGTCTAGAAAGAAGCAAGGCTAGCATCTGACCCATTCCAGGATTGCAGGTACATTTCAAGCATAGAAATATATATATTTTCCTTTCAATTTTTGTTATTGTCATAGAAGACACTATTGTTTACCAATTCCGGATATTAAATCAGGATGACTTTATATATTTACTCTAAAATCAATGTACTCTGTGAGACAATTTGGTTCATAAATTCATAGCCAATACATCTAAAATAATTTAAAACATTGTCTTCCTTAATAGAACTAAAGGTCTAATAAGTTGGAGAGTTTATGTTTGCATAAATACATTTACACATTTATTTACTCTATAAATAACTTAAAATAACTCTATAAAAAACCCTCCGTAAATCACCACCTTAACGCGCCAGAGGGGTTTGCATACTTCAGTAATCCTAGGAGCTATGCTGTCAGGGGCAATTGCCACTGGTAGGGACTCCCAGGACAAACAGGTCCTAGGGGAGAGGTGAGTGAAAGAACGATTTGGAACACCCCTTTGGAGGAAAGGCTCCTGTTACCCTCACCCAGACTAGGGATAAAGTCCCCCCACCCTGAAGCCAGGTCTTTGTCCGTTGGACCCACCACCTGCAAGAGAAGCTGTAAGGATCTGATGCATTCTGGATTGGGTGGCGGCCAGAGGCCATGGGGAGATTCCATTGTTTTGCTGGGAGACTCATGCCAACACTCATGTGGGCATCGTGACATCATGGCCTGGAGGGGGAGTGACTGAGAGGAATGGCCTCCCTGATCTGAACCCAAGTGGTGTTCTCTTCTTGAACTTCTGTGCAACACATGGTTTGTCTATAAATGCACATGGCATAAGGATGCACATGGCCGCAGATCAATGTTTGAAAGTGAATCCTGTTTTGTTCCTCCATTGTGGAGGCAGCCATACAGAGCTGTAGCTGCATGGTGGAAGGTGTCAGTCATGGCAAGTAACCCCCAAACCTGATGGTGGACACCAGAGATAAGGAGAGCTATCAAGTTGAAGAAGGAGGCTTAGCGGACATGGTCGACCTCCTTCTGGATGCTCTCTAAAGCAAAATCTCAGATGTGGGAGGAGTCTGGTGAGGCCATGGAAAGGTTCAGGCAAACTGTCTGCCGTATCGGGAGGGAAAAGAAGAGCTACGTTCCAACTTTTTACAGAATGGATGGGGTTCTGTTGACCTCGACCATCATCCAGCATTGGAAGGAATACATTGAGGATTTCGTCAATCCTGCCTCTGCAATGTCCAAAGAAGTCTCAGAGCCTGAAAAAGCTGGGGTGGAATTGCCCATCATAGGGGCTAAGGTTCCTGAGGCGGTTGAACAGGTTTTTGGAAGTTCTCATTGACAGCTTGAATATCTCTCTGAGCACCAACATCACACCAATGTGCTTATAAGCCACCAACATCATTATGCCAAAGAAGTTGTCAATGTCCTGCCCTTAAAGACTACCATCCCATCGCACTCACATCCATCATCACATGAAGTACTTCGAGAGGCTCATCATGAGGTATATAAAATCACAGCCGCCCCTCTCACTGAACCCACTACAGTTTCAACCACGTATCATTGCACCCACTCAGTAGATGATGTCTTCTCCATCACCCATCACCTGGTCCTCACCCACATGGACATTAAAGCACACTTATGTAAGACTGCTTGGCCTGATCACCACTCTGTAACTGGATCCTGGACCTTCTGACTGGGAGACCTCTGTCAGACAGTCTCAGGAGCAGCATCTCCAGCACCATCACGCTGAGCACAGGAACACCAGATGGCTGTGACCTCAGCCCTTTGTTGTTCACACTGCTGACCCATGACCATGCAGCAATGCACAGTTCAAATCATATCATCGAGTTTGCCGATGACTCAACCATAGTGCGTTTGATCAACAGGGAGCTCGTACAAAGTTCCTTGGTGTTATCTTGGAGAACCGCATGTGGAACCTGCTCCACCTGCTAAAATAACATTTGCAATTGATTAAGATTTTTATCAATAGCTAGTGCATCCTCAACATGTACAAAAAAAGAGAGAAGTACCACCAGAAGTGACATCACATACTTTTTATAAAAATTCTTTGCAGCTTTTTATGTAGTTTTGTAACAGATGTAACAGAGTTGACCAGAATATTGGATGCTGTATCTTAAAAGTGTCTAGTGAATGGAAGTACAGTATAGGTTTTACCAGGATTATTTTAACATTTAACAACTTCTCATTCTCAGAAAAGATTGTGTTCAGTGATGTACAAGAGAGGACATGCTCTCTTGTACATCACAAACAAAGACATTAATTAAGCTATGATTGTTGTTTTCTTGTGGCTAACCTGCAAAACTCATCAAAATATTTAATTCTCGAACAATTCTCTTTCGTTCATTTTTTATTTTTAAAATAATTCCATACATTTAATGTTATAAAAAACTGAACTCTATAAAAACATTTTATATTCATTAAGCTCATTAAGCTTTTAAGTAAAATACATCCATCCATCTTCCTAGGTATTAGTTCTCTCTTTTCTTCTAACCAATATTGATGAGTTGTTTTTTATTTCAGCACGGCTGAACAGGACAGGCCCTCCAACCAAGCCACTGAAGATGCTTCCCATCATCAACCAGTTTTCCTCCTTGGGGTCCGACAGTAGCCCTCGCCATACTGCCCCTCTGTATGAGAGTGAAGAGTTATAGACGTTCCTCTGCACCTTTAAGTATTTTTGTTGTTGTTGTTCTAAGAATGAATGTAGAATCATCAGCTTCATTCATTTTCTTTGTATTTTCATTAGACAAGCTGTTAAAGTAGTTTGCCATTCCAACAGATATAACCACTATAAATATATACATGAAACGACATAGGAAGCACATCTTCAATCGCATCTTACTTCAGAGAAAAGAAAACATTATTTTATAAACAAATACACGCATACAACACAAGTCTAAACGTGTTTCTCCAGACAAGTAAAACAGATGTTGGAATTTTTCTTTAAGAACTAAAATATATTGAAAGAAATATCCCACTGTGTCATATTTCTTCTCCATTTATAGGCCCTATAACTACATAGAGGGTGGATAAAATAACAGAAACTTAAAATATACTGCTCAAAAAAATCAAGGGAACACTTAAACAACGCAATGTAACTTCAAGTCAATCACACGTCTGCGAAATCAAACTGTCCACTTAGGAGGCAACCAGATACCAGATGACTAATAACGATTAGGGCCACACACAAAGCATCAGTGGCTCTTGAAATCCTGCTATTTACTATGGGACTGGACCGTTCTTCTACTATGGGATTGGAAGAAAAGGTTTATATTTTTTGAGGGATGAAGGAGAATTTCATGTTTCAGAATATCTCATAAAAGTTAAATTAATTTTTTTTAGAAATGTCACTGCCAGTGTGTAACAAATGTGAGAACACGATAGAACAGTGTTAACATCCGAGCTCTCACCCAGTCCTGTACAGGGCAATTATGAGTCCCACAGGGTGATGTTTACAAACCTCCCACCATGTTTAGACGTTGGCAGCAAACACTTTGGTTTTCATCCCATTATTTACAGTAATATGTGTAGTAAAGGCATGAAAGACAATTTTTAGATTATATTACCTTTCTTTACATTACATTGGGGGCCAGAATTTTGCTTCTAAAACAAAAAACTCAAAAACTCATATTTCAAAGCTTCTATAGTTGACACACACTGATAAATGGCCTTAAACCCAGCATGACTTTTTTTGCATGCCATTTCTGATATTTTGTCCACTTCATAGGTTTTCTGGTAAGCGTTCCTTGTGTCCTATTGTACAATTTCAAAAGGCATGTGGATGAAAACAATAAGATTACCTTTTATCAACTATGGTCAGGACTATTTATCCATCTTTATGTACAGCCTGTTTTATAAATGTTTGTAATAACACGGTTAAAAATGTTCAGGAAGGCAATCTTATGGAAAGTTCAACTAGAGCTGCATTTCATACAGTGAACATGCAGGGATCTAGTGTAAGGTTTTGTGATATTTGCTCATTTTGCCATTGAAAATGATCTACTGTATACAACATGCATGAGCCTGTATTGTCTCTTCTAAACTAATTAGAGTTGTATGGTCAAGTAAATGTTGGTCGTAACTGCATGGTCGGTCAAATGGAGTTGAATCTAAACTGATGAAGAGATGTCATGCTTTTTAAAACCAGACCCTTATTTTTTACCCTTATTTGACATTTTAGGCCTGTATTCATGAAGTTTAACAGATCGGATCTAGGATCACTTACAGCACACTTTAATAAAATGGACAGATTCTAGATCAGCACTACTCTGATAAATTTGGGGAATACAGGCAAAAATCTATACCAAGTTTACCATAACATACCTTTACTGGGATGGATGAAAGTAGGACTTGAAGTGGATGTACATGCAGATGAAACAAAACAAGGCATGAAAACCAAAAATATACACTGTACAGACCACAAATAAGAATACAAAACAAAAAAGCAAAACAGGGGACCATGGGTGTTTATTGTGACACAGGAATGCCAGGCAAAGTCGCGGAAAGAGCCACAGGAACAACCATGTGTTTAGACACAGGGAAAGCCACAGCTAACCAACAAAACCAACACAAAGATTGAGGTATAAATACATGAAGGTTATTCAAAACGGTTGAGAAAGGGTGGGGTTACAAAGAAGTTAACAGGTGAACCAAACTAGGGGCAGAGTTACGCATGTAAACAAACAACATGGAGACAGAACATGACAGAACATAACAATAAGATAAGATAAGATAAACCTTTCTTAGTCCCACAAGTGGGAAATTTGTGTTGTCATGGCAGAAAGTGGACAGAAACAAAGCAGCAAAAAATAGTAACAATAGAATAGAATAAAGTAGAATAACACTGTGGATACACACACACAGAGATACACAATGGAGTGACAGACACTGACAATAACAGTAGAAATTCACCCGAAGAATTGCACATTTAAATTGTACGTTTTGCCCTGTAGTAATGGTACCCAAAAAAATGCACATGTTGCACAAGTAAACCTATTATGGTGGACTATCATGGTGTATTGTATGCGTATGATTGTTTGTCTGTGCATGTGTGGTCATCATTGGAGTCTGACAGCAGCTGGAAGGAAAGACCTGCGGAATCGCTCCGTCCCACATTGTGGGTGCAGCAGTCTGCCACTGAAGGAGCTGCTCAGTGCTGTCAGAAATGTCCAACAGGGATGACAGTTTAGCAACCACTCTCCTGTCACTCACCACCTCCACTGGGTCCAGAGGGCATCCTATAACAGAACTGGCCATCCAGATCAGCCATCACCCCAACAGACCACACAGCAAAAATGGCAGAGGTCACTACAGAGACAAAGAAAGTCTTGAAGAATGGGCCCTTCACAACAAAGGACCAGAGCCTCTGCAGCACCTGTACTCCCTGTCATCCCCATCAGTGATGAGGCCGACTGTTGCAGAGTCATTAGAGAACGTCTGCGGGAAGCTGTGTTCCCTGAAGTTGAAGTTGAAGTTTATTGTCATGTGTACAGAGTACAGTGTACAGAGCACAATGAAATTCTTACTTGAACAC
>JBBPDC010034420.1:0-12118 GCA_037974485.1 Hemigrammopetersius urotaenia | reverse complement strand
ATGATCAGGCGGTGATCAGTATACTGGTGGTGCTGAATGCTGAGTGGGCAGAGCTCCTTTATCTAGGCTCCTTGTATTTTTGGCTCTTTGCAGCCTGTCGCAGTAAAACCATTGTTTCCATTTCTTTCATTTAATATACACCCGAAGATAAGACAAAATAAAATAGTGTTTTTTCACTAACAAGGTGTAGCTCAAGACTTTTGCAGTGTACTACATCATAATGTACGTATATATATATATATATTAGTGCTGGGCGGTTAACGGCGCGAGATTCTTATCGCGCGATAAAAAAAATATCGCCGTTAACTACCCCACCGGACAGAGGGAGCAGTGTCTATACTACGCAAGCTGTGATGAGATTCCAATGAGATTCCAATGAGATTAACGGCGTTAAAAAATGTTATCTATGCCCACATCTAATATATATATATGAAAACATGCAAACTCCAAACATACCAGACCAGGACCAATTTAAACGGTTTCATATTATTTGAAGAGACTTGTGACTTACTTTGAAAGCACGAAAGTCATGAGGATTTAGCTGCTATGTTGCCCCCCACGGAGCATCCTTTGAAAACCCATGCAGCCCCGGCTGGAAATCACACCCAGGACCTTCTTCCTATGAGACAACAGCACTATACATGGTGCGGCCCACCTAGGAACCAGAGCATAACGTTCTTAGCCTGAAGTGCCAATAGGTCCTTGAGTAATGTATCAGCTTCTGTTCATCTACCTAGAAACCACAGAGGGAAAATGCTGATTTCTGTTGTGCATTTCAATATTTTAATCCTTTATATTCAACAATGAAATATAATCAGGTTTTTCTGCAATACGTAAAGAAACGACATTCAACAGGTACAATGTCTCAATGCAATTAAAATCTCACAGACTGAAACCCGGATATTTTCTTGACATTACCCAGAGGAGTGGTATGTGTGAACACAAACGCCCCGTTCATTCAAACTAGACATTCAATAGACTTTACTCTCACAGTCAACAAAGTCTATGTAATGTTTAATTGACTCCATGTGTAATGAGGGCAGGTCACTGTCCAGCAAGTGGATGTGTTGATGTTAAACTGGATGAAAACATCTGAGAGTGATGAAAATGGCCTTAACAAAACAGCTAACAGCAAAGATGAGATGTTGGTGCCAAAATCATCATGGAAATTTAAGAAACGGCATGAGACTACGACCAAATTACAAACCCAGTATCTAGTATCCATCATGCTCCGTCCAGGTGCCACCTTCCACCTAAACCCCATTTATGATTTCCAGTGGGTTAGAATGTGTCCAACATGGACAGTCTCCTGCTGTGTCCTATATGTGAGGGGGCAACTACGGACAGTGTCCAAAATGGCTTTAGTCATTAGGCCTTCTTTGAAGGTCCTGAAGGTACCCCGCTTTTCTGTACCTTTATTTCTGATTTGACAAATTCATGGATGTCCTCCTTCTTCTTAATGCACTTGTGAGCCTTTAAAGTAATGGAAAGCCTGAAGGTTTCTCCCACACTTAGAGCAGAAATACACTTTCTCTCCAGAAGGTCCTGAGGGTTTCCCACTTTGGTGAAGCTAAATCATTATATTTGAATTGAGAAATTCATGGATCATGAATGTCCTCCTTCCTCTTAACGCACTTGTGAGCCTTTAAAGTATTGGAATGCCTGAAGTTTTTTCCACACTCCGAGCAGAAATAGGGTTTCTCTCCAGTGTGAATACGCTGGTGTTCCTGGAGATTACTAGTTTGGTTGAAACTCTTCCCACATACTGAGCACTGGTAGGGTTTCTCTCCTGTGTGAATGCGCTGATGCAGTCGGAGATGATTCTGTTGATTAAAGGTCCTCCCACACTCTGAACAGTAAAATGGCTTCTCTCCTGTGTGGATGCGACGGTGCAGGCGAAGATGATTCTGCTGGTTAAAACTCTTCCCGCACTCTGAGCAGTGATATGGTTTCTGTCCTGTGTGAATGCGCTTGTGTTGCTGGAGATGACTTGGTTGATTAAACCTCCTGCCACAGTCCAAGCAGTAATACGGCTTCTCTCCTGTGTGAATAAGCTGATGTCTTTGGAGGTGGCTCTGTACAGCAAAGCCCTTCCCGCACTCTGAGCAGAGATACGGCTTCTCCCCTGTGTGGACGCGCCGGTGGAGCTGCAAGGTACTTTGTTGAGTAAAACTCTTGTTACAGTCCGGGCACTGATAGGGTTTCTCTCCCGTGTGAATGTGCAGGTGTCTTTGTAGATGACAGTGAACAGTAAAGCTCTTCCCACAGTCTGAACACCGATACGGTTTCTCTCCTGTGTGAATGCGCCAATGTACCTGAAGGCTACTCTGTACACTAAAGCTCTTCCCACATATAGAGCACTGATACGGTTTCTCTCCTGTGTGAATGCGCTCATGTGTTTTGAGACCACATTTGTCTCCAAAAGACTTCCCACACTCTAGGCAGTGGTGAGTTTTCTCCTTGCTTGTATTTTTCTGCATTTGTCTGTAAAATGTATTAGTGGCGAGAGTCCCAGGGGGCAATTTTGGAGTCACGGAGTCCATAGTGAAACAGTTTTAAAACTCAGATTCCTCATGGTAAAACCTGATGCTTTTGCAGAGGCAAATTTCAGTCCGCAGAAAGGTCGATGATGAGAGCAGCAGGAGACGGCAATTCATTTCTAAAAGAGAAAAAAAAAAATTGGAAAATGCAACAAAACAATTAATGGTTAAAATGTTGAATAAAAAGGCATATTACTGTTGAAAAATGTCTCGAGTCCCTGAATAGTAGCCAAGCAAACCCACAAATAAGGATTTATCATCACGTAGCTCTTAACAGGAGACAATCTACATTAAAAAGTAGGAAAAAAATCATATAAATAAATTGTTTAATCTGTTTAGAGTGGGATTGATGATGAATGCGAGTGAAAAACCTGGGCCTGCAGGTCCCAGTGCAAAGCTGAGAAAAACTAAATGACCCCTTGACACCAGGCCAGTGGCAAACCCTGGGAAATAACACTGGGTAACACATTTTTATGAAAGGTCTGTTTCATTGCAATGTTTGATGTTTCTTGCTTTGCATGCTGATTCAGAAAATCACATTCTTTTTTTCTCCACCTTCAGTGGTTCTAGAGATACATTTTGTGTAGATTTTGTGCAATCTGCTTTAACCAGCATGAATGGAATTTGCAAAATATTAACTACACTGGGAGCAACAACGTTTATTTTGCATTCACAAGTAAAGTAACGATGCAAATAACCCTCAAAGCTTTACACGTGTACACTGGATCGTTTTTGTCTCTCGTTGAGTTGAGTCATCAGTACGAACCAAACTCCAGATATAGTCACCCATCATGGCTTCATCCCAACGTCCTTGGTACCGCTTTTCCATCACTTGGTGAAATCTCTCTCCATGTTCTTCACTTACAGCACCAAGATTTTGTCGAAAAAGTCAAGATGAGAGTGCAAATAGTACAGCTTGGGTGACATTCTATAAATTATGCTTCTAACTAAACTCTTAAAGCTACATAAACATTCCCACTGAAATCAGCGCAGAGATTGTAGAAGAAACACTACAAAATGCAATGAAACTCATTTTTGTTGCCTGGTGTAATGGTACTAAAATGCATTCTTTAAATAGCTATGGCCTTTTAAAAAGGAATGCCATAAAAGTTTCTAGTAACGGTGACTTTTTATACTTTGTAGACTTTTTATACATTTAAAAGAACAGTTCAATAAATGCTGAATATGCTGCTTTCAATGAATGACAGCCAAAAATAGAGATTACCTTTATGGCCAAAAACAGATCATGGTAAATAGTGTGTATGTTTTTTTTGTTCTGACATTTGAGGAATGTACAAATGAGTAAAGGACTGGTTTAAACGTGATAAACCACTGTTGTAATACAATACTGTGAAATTTCTATAGTATGCAGTATAATTCCAGCACTGCATTATAATAATTGCTGTATACTAGTCTAAAGTATATTAAATTTATGTAGAACTGTTTGGATTTCATTATAATTGTGCAGTGCTTTATAATAAAATAAACGAACTGTCCTAATATTAATGTTTTTATATGAATCCTATCTATGGTTTTACAACAGAATTTTTAATGTTGTGTACATGAAATGTAGCAAATCAGTGTGATGTATATTCATTCACCAGCTACTCAACATTTCACACACACATGTTCAGTAAAACATAATGATGTATAATAAATTCTAACTAAATTTTAACTTAAATGTCCACATTTCCCTGCTCTAGATAACAGTAACGATTATTCATATTAAATTAGCCTATGCTAACTGGTGACTAGCTTCCTTTTGTTTTTAACCACGTCAGCAAGTGTTTTTTCTGTATTCCTGTGAATGGGGTTCACTTTAAACTTACCAGAGGGTTTTGGAAGGTTTATTAAATATTCCCAGCGCATAAAACCCGTTTTTCTTCCTTTTTTACAGTCCAGGAGTTTTACCTTCAGGTTCTGGATGGAGCTCCTGGACTGGTTTACACAGAAGGGAACATCTCTCCAAACGTCAAAACGTCAAACAGATTCACATCAACGTCCACAATTATTAAACCAGACCAGCTCCACACCCTCCAGGACTGCAGAGGGAAGAGTGCAGGCTCCTGACCCGGGCAGGTCCTCTATTTCTCGTCTCTGCTAGCGCCCCGACCCGGCCCGGAGCTCCGTCACAGCCCACCCGTATTCCGGCTCCTTCACAACCCACCCGTATTCCGGCTATTTCAACACATTTATATATAGATTTTTTTTTTTTACATTTTCTGACAATCTGTCTCTGGAATACTGATATCTCAAAAGGCTGCAATATAGCCTACAGGGGGTCATCGAGTTACAACAGTCTCGACATAAAACGTTTCGAGTTTACAACACTCACTCCGGTTTTCCACTCTAACTCGATTTACACCGTTAGCCTCGTTCTTACGGACTACCTGCGAGAATTAGTTTGGTTGCAAGCGGTGGAAGAGTTTCCTTTTCCTTTTTCTGTGGCTTAAGTTGTGTTTTATGATTGTTTTATGATACAACCGTGTTAGGATCAGTAAGTGACTTAGGCTTGGATGTGTTTCGACTTACACCAAAATTCAGGTTACCTCACTGTCGAAAGAACGGACCTCGAGGACCCCCTGTACCTCTAACCAATCTCCAGAGTTACAATTATAGGTATTCTCAAATCTGTGCATGATTAGGCAGGGCAAAATGCTGTAGTCAGGATAAGGAGATATTTTTAAAATGTTGGTTTTGTGACATCACAAAAATTATTTGAAAGTTAATTTTCCATAAATTAACTGAATGGATGGAGGTTAGGGTTAGAGAATATGTGCCCAGTTCTGAGAAAATGGTGAATGGTTTTAAAATGTGTCTTAGCTATCAGGGAAACGGTAAAACTCTTGAATACAGAAGCAAAATACAGGGAATTCTAGAGAAACACTATCCATAATGTTACAGAAGTTACAAATGACTTGACAGCACTTAACAGTACTCTTGTTATTTTATTCTCATTTTTAAATCAGATTTTCCATGAGTAACACCACTGATACAAATATTGTCACACATTATCAGTAAATAGTCAATTTTGTCAGAAATAGCAATATATCCAGTTGACCATTTGTACAAAATGATAAAAAAACAAAAAAATAAATATTCAAAAAGTTTAAAGACCACAAAGAAAAAACATTATCACCAATATAATAGTTAATATATAAATTACTTCACAGAGAAAAAAATAATTAATGCTAATAACAAAAATCAAATGTATAGATAAAATGTATCATTTAAATGAACATATACAGCACACATGAGGTCACTGCTGGGACATATGTTTTGTAATGCACAACTTAAGTTAAATAAAAAATTAATTAAACTCTTTTGTTGGTCATAGAACAAATAATGCAAATCAGTGTAGCTCTGTTTGTTACCAATGTTAGCCATGTAGCTCCAGTGCTAAAGCGCTTAGGCAAAATTTGTCCACATCGTGGGGACGTGAAAAACAGTACATTCATATTTGCCTTTACAAATTTACATTTAAAATCCTAATTTGTAAAATTCAAGGGTCATGACATTCCTCCTGCTTTATGATACACTTGTGTTCCTTTAAAGTGCTGGAATGTCTGAAGCTCCGTCCACAGTCTGAGCAGTAATACGGCTTCTCTCCGGTGTGAAGGCGCTGGTGTGTCGTGAGATGACTCTTTAAAGTAAAGCCTCTATCACACTCCAAGCAGTGATACGGTTTCTCTCCTGTGTGGATGGGCTGGTGTGCTTTGAGGGAACTCTTTAGAGTGAAACTCTTCCCGCATTCTGGGCAGTAGTGCGGCTTCTCTCCAGTGTGGATGCGACGGTGTAGTCGGAGATTACTCTGCTGGTTGAAACCCTTCCCGCACTCAGAGCAGCGAAACGGTCTTTCTCCGGTGTGGATGTGCTGGTGTTGCCGGAGGGTGCTTAGTCGAGTAAAACTCCTCCCACACTCGGAACAGAAGTACAGTTTCTCTCCCGTGTGCATGCGCTGGTGTCTCTGGAGATGGTTCTGCTGAGTGAAGCTCTTGCCACACTCCAAACAGTGATACGGTTTCTCTCCGGTGTGAATGCGAAGGTGAGTCTTGAAATTACTATTGTCTTTAAAACTCTTCCCACACACCGGACAGAGGCGAGTTTTCTCCTCTTTTCGCATTAGTCCGTAAGACGTGTTAGTGTCAAGAGTGCCGTTGGATGTTTCCTGATTACTGCAGTATATACTCAAGGCCATATTCTTATTTTTACTTTGTCCTAATATTAAGTAAAAAATAAAAATGGTGCGTGGAAAGCTAGACAACAGAAGACATCATTCATATCTGGAAAAGAAAGAACATATTTTAAACGAGTTGAAATACATGAAAAAATATTCTAAAAATGAATGCAGAGTGTGTTTAATATTATATATTTATATATACAGTGAGTGAAAACGTGTATTCACACAATTTTGTTTTTTGTTACTTGATAACCTTACAGTGCAAATGACCACATAAACGTAAAAGTAATATAATAAAATCTACATATATCACAATAATCTTCAAATTCCGACCTACAATAAAAAACAATGAATAAAAATAAAATACACTTAACAGCTAGAACGGCTGACTGCGTCAAATGGTGTAATGGCCTAATTTAATCAGAATCAGAATATTGGCCTACTGGAGCAGCAAGCATGCTCTGTAAGAGTATTTATACATATTGTTTTAGTTTTATACTGTTGTGCTTGAGAGACACCATACACCCGGAATCAAATTCCTTGTATGTGTCGCTCACATTCTCAGCGATTCTGATTCTGATTCCAATGTGGTGGCTGCCGTTGTACCATGGGCTCTGGGTCCAAAGTCCACTGGACCCTTGCTGTATCTGCTGGCTGCAGCGTGGATGTGTGCCCGCAGGCTGCAGGACTAAACGCTCAAAACAAACTGCAGCAGTGCGTAAAAGGAAGCAACTTGTGCGAACATGGGCACTGCGTCAATCGACGCTCACAGCCGTTATAGGTATAGCCAGTTAGCCGTACTAGTGTTAGATTATTATTTATTTTCCAAAGCCACAGTGAGCCGTAACATAAGGATGCCAGAGCCGCGAGTTGCCAACCCCTGGTTTAGAATATGACTACTCTTATAAAGAACTTATGAACAGTTTAAATCTTGTTAATGATATTAAGTATTAATTAAGTCATAACTTAATGGCATTAAAAACTGTAATGTCACATAAAATGGTAAATAGTGATCTGTTATTTGTAATAAAGCTGATCTCCAGCAAGACGAAGGAGCCGGTCAACAGGAAACAGCAGTGTTCGTACTCTGCCACCTACATGGTGAGAGGTGATGAGCACCGTTAAGCACTTCGGTGTTCAGGCCTCCCCTGGTCACAACACACACACTGGTCACTGTGGCGAGGCAGTGTCAACTGTTTAAGACAGCTTATTGAAAAAGCTGCACTGGTTCTGCTCTGCCCTGCAGAGCAATCCAGATAATCAAGGACTCTTCCCATCCCAGCAACTACTGTCCTGCATACTAAACTCGGGCAAACAGTTCCGCAGCCTAATGGCTAGAACCGAGAGACTCAAGAGCAGCTTTAATAATCAAGGCTCTTTAACCAGGACATGCTTTACATTCACTCCACAGCTCTCTCCATACCATAATACTCCTCACACCATAATACTCCCCATACTATAATACTCCTCATACCATAATACCCCCCATACCATAATACCCCATACCATAATACCCCCCATATCATAATCCTCCTCATACCATAATACCCCCATACCATAATACCCCCCATACCATAATAGTCTCCATACTATAATACTCCCCATAACATGCTGCACCTTCTCTTTACTATAAAGTTCATGGTCATTCACAATTTGCACAATAACAATTTGCGCATAATCTATCTCCAGTGTAAACATTCAGATACTTTAAATCCATAGTTTGCATATACTGTTATATTCATACTGTTATTCTACTCCTTATTCTATTTTATCATTTTAAGTTATTGTGCTGTCTCCAGCGATTTAGGGTTATTTATGTCAAACCGCTTGAATCTTGAATATGCAGTAGATAAGAGAGTAAGCTTTAAAACAAACAAAAGAGCAACAGACAGCGCACTATGGGGGGGTGGGAGGGGGCGGTGTTACCCCATTCCTGTCAAATCGTCACTATGATAAAGAAAGCTGTCCCTGCAGCAACACTGCTGATCTTTACCCTATTGTCCGTTAGTTGGCGGTGTCTGTGTATGTTGTACAGATCATATTGTCTCCCTGAGAAATGTAAAGGCTAAACAAAGGAGGTAAATAAAGGGACACGCGAATTCCCATTTAAAATACTGTACATGTATGTTGTCGTTATATTTTCGCGTCTCAAAACACATTTGACTTAAAACTGGCAGTGAACACACTGCTTAAAACACAAACAAATCCAAAAACGATGTTCTAAAATCATAAACAGAGCAGAAAAGCGCTGCGTGTCCAAACGCTTTAACCGACCCGGAAGACGCTTCAGCTGAGGTTCTCCTCGGTTCTCCTCGCTGGAAGTTCTCACACCTGGCGCGGGTCTGTGCTGTAGTCATACTCGATCCAGATTTAACTCAGATGTTCAGATTTGAAAACAGTGTGCTGCTGTCACGATGAAACAGAGTCCTTCCTTCGTCCACGGCAGGACCACTGATCTCCTCCTGCCCGGGGGAGACTCTCTACACGGAACTCCACCTCCTGGACCGCAGCGCCACCACCTGGACCACAGCAGGTCCACCTCCTGGACCACAGCAGGGCCACCACCTGAACCCTTCCAGCGCCACCTCCTGGACTCCAGCAGGTCCATCACCTGGACCACAGCAGCAGACTGTTTCCACCCGTTACACGGACTCTTCTCTGTTCTACAGTCTGACATATAATATCGAAGCTTCTGCTCTGGTCCTAATATACTATGTAGGCCTACCAGTTTCAGGACCAGAACTCTGCAGGCCATCAGAACTTTGAATAACCATAAATGCATAAAGTCCGCCCCACCGTAACAAAGTATCATCCCAGTGAAATACCTCATTTTATAGCATATGTACTTTTCATTTTACACTCTGGACTTTCAACAGTAATTAACTTGACCTCTGTTTACTGTTTAGAGCAATCTAAGATAAGATAAACCTTGTTAAGTATATGTTTGTATGTACACACTGGACATGTGCAGGGGCAGACTGGCAATCTGTGCGTTCGGCAAAAGTCGTCCGGTCCACGGCCGTTGTCCTGCCTTTTATGTGGGATGGTAGAACCCTGCTAGTGGGTATTGGTACATGACCAGCTTTTGGACCCATTTGGCAGAAAATCCAGAGCCGTTTTTTTAAATCCCCAGTCTGCCCCTGGATATAAAGTATCTGTATCTGTACATAGATCCACGATTCAAGATTCAAGATTCTTTATTTGTCACATGCGTAGTCATACAAGTACAACACACAGTGAAATGGATCCTGAACCGCTCCTTACTGACATTAACATTATATAATATAACATTATGCAAACATTATAAACAATAAGTACATTTTTAAATTAAAGAGATCTGGAAATGTACTAAAACACAGATAAAATAAAGAGATGAGTACAAGTAGATATAAGTATGTAATAGTATGTAATATGTAATTAAAATTTAAAAATGTAAAAATATAAATCTGAGAGTTTCTAACCCAAATCTAAAGTAAGTGACTTCAACTTAGACTTAAACAAGGAGCACCAAAAATTGTTTTTTTTTTATATGTGTTCATATAAATGTAGCAGCAATGTGTACATTGTACAAATGGAATGTTAAAGTGCATTGTGCCATAATAGCGCAACAATATGAGTGTAGTAAAAAGAGCAATGCAACAGAGTGACCAGAGTAATGTAAACAGTGTAATGGAACAGTGACCAGAGTAATGTAAACATAGTGGATATTTAAAGGTGTACATTGGACTGTCCCCAGTTGTTTGGTACCAGCAGGTATTAACAGAAACAGTAAAAACTGCACGTTGCACACAATAATATTTCAACCCCAAAACACCAGAAATATTGCACACAGATTCCAATTAACAGTACATGGTGTTTGTATGTGTGGTCAGCTACAAGGTGGTGCTTGTCAAATCTGACAGCAGCTGTAAGGAAGGACCGCCGGACTCCCTCATTCCTACATCGTGGGTTCACCAGCCTGTCGCTGAAGGAGCGGCTCAGTGCTGTCAGTTTCCTGCATGGGCTGGGAGATGTTGTCCAACAGCCACCATTCTCCTGTCACTCACAAAATCCACTGGGTCCAGACAGCATCCTAGAACAGAACTGATCAGCCTGTTCGGCCTCTTTCTGTCGACCGTAGACGCCACTCTTTGCTGTAATTCACGAACAGTGCGCTTTCGGGAATTTTTTACTTTCCTTCACTGTGCATGGTGTCAAAATCAATTTGGGTCCTTGTTCAGCCTTGTCACAGTTCTAGCTGTTTGAAACTATACTAGTCAACATTTGAAGCGGATCAAAACATTTCATCAAAGTTGTCCTAAAACCAAAATGTGTTTCTTTCACAATTTATGCATAACATATACGTCTGTTATTAGTCAATGTTGTCATTAATGAAATGTCATCCTTAATGGCTTTTAATGGTCTCCAGACATGATTGTTTGTCATTAGGTACCAACTGACCTATCACAGGTGTTCGTAATTGGGAACTGCTCATCATTTAAGGCTCTGAATGCTTCACTTGAGGTCACAAAACACTGAAAATGCCACATTTAGTGAGATTGCAGGATTCTGACCTTAACAGGGCCATTGGGATGCTGCAAGGAGGCATGACTCAGCGTGAAGTTGCAGAAGCAGTGGGGACATCTCAAAGTGTCATTTCCAGAGCCTGGAACAGGTTCAGAAGGTTTGGTAGTGTGAGTAGGAAGCATGGTGGAGGCAGGCAACAGGTCACAACACCAAATCAAGACCGATACTTGACCCTGCATGCCCGCAGAAATTGTTTCATGCCTGCAGTCAGCCTGCGAAATGACCTTCAGGATGCAACAGGGGTCCGAGTGTCCACTCAGACTGTGAGAAGACGACTTCATGAAGTTGGCTTGAGAGCCAGGAGACCAGCTGTGAGAGTGCCTCTTTCCGGAGCACACAAACTGGCGCGTCTGCAGTGGGCCAGAGAACACCGCAGAATCAGTGGGGTACAGTGCTTTTTACAGTCCCGGTTCTGTGTGAACTTCCTAGACAGGCGTAGGAGGGTCTGGCGTCGTCCTGGGGAGAGAAATTTGCCGCAAAATGTTGTACAGCATGACCGTATTGGCGGATCATCAGTCATGGTATGAAATCCTGAGACCAGTTGTGCGGCCGTATGCTGGTGCAATGTGGCCAGATTTCGTGCTAAAGGATGACAACGGCCACCCACATCAAGCAAGACTGGTGACAGAATTCTTGGAAGAGGAGGGCATCTCAAGAATGGAGTGGCCAGCCCGGTCACCCGACCTGAACCACATTGAACACATTTAGGAGCAGCTACAGTCAAGAGTGCAAGCCTGCCAGGTCCATCCAGGAACCCATCCCTCAACAGAATATCCAAAACCTCATCTCAAGCATGCATAGGCGATGTGAGGCTGTGATCCGTGTCAGAGGT
>JBBPDC010034409.1:0-12119 GCA_037974485.1 Hemigrammopetersius urotaenia | reverse complement strand
GCTCAAACATTGGTGTTTGCTAAGCTATAGATAATTATTTTACATTTAAAAAATAAAGTGTTATTTCTGTTCTCAATATGTTTTGGGTTTTTAATTAAAAAACACAACAAAAAGTACAGATAAGAGTACAGTTAAAGTACCGAACTGATAAGTGGTATCGATAGAAGTAGTAATACCGTTAAAACCTTAACGATACCCATCCCTAAATATAACTGAATGCCCCAGTACTGGCATATTGCATTATTCACAGAATCATCTGCGGAACTTGGAGCTGAGTCTTACCGGGACCGACTCAGCTGCCCAGCTCAGTGTGTCCCTTAAACCCCTGCAAAGTGGAGCGTGGATCAAAGCACCATTTTAAATTAATGGACTTGTTTCATTCGGAGCTCACTAGCTCATACCTTGTTCTCAGTTTCGATTAAACATTCTTGTTTTGTTGAAGCAGTTGCATCCTCCTTGTCTGCACCTTGTTTGAACATGACACAAGTAGGTATGTTTCAGGTTTGTGTCTATGGTGACAGTATTTCCCAATTTACAGCCTACCACAGAATCATTCTGGAATGGGTAGACAGTTACAATAAAATACTAGTTAAAAATCACAGGTCAGACAAATATATGTACAGTGAAATGCTTCAGACCTTTTAAACTGTGGAAATGTGACTTGACTGATCTGTACTGTGTCCAAAGAAGCTGAGAGAGGGTGATGTGAAAAGGAGTGGGCTGTGCCATGTGTACAGGTATGGCTCTAAGTGAACTGGATGACAATGCCACACTGAAACAAATGTCACCTTCACATTTTATTCTCCTCAAACAACTCTCTGTCACATAAATTCTTACCGGCAGTGGATGAGAGCAGCAGAACATGTGAAGTTTAATGCTTGAGCATCAAGTTCTGGACACCAAGTTACTGCTTACAAAAAAAGTGGTATGTGTGCAAAATAAGATATGTATTGCAGTCAGATTTCCATGCATGTTCCTTTAATGGAGCTTTCAGTATACTGGGAATCCATCACAGCATATGCGTGCCTGCTGAGAGTAAGATAAGGTCAGGGCTTCTTGCGACTGCATATATTTCCCCTTGGAATGACCTTCCCTTAGGGAAGACAAAAAGAGAGAGTGTTTCTATTTTTCCTGGTCTGTTACTTGTGACAGAACCTCTAACAGCTCTGGCCTCAAGCACAACAGTGCAAGCTACTCTTAATGCAAAACTGAACTGGAAAATTCACCCTCTCCATTTTAATAAATGACTCTGATGCGAAAAAAATCAGGGGGTTTCACTAGTTTAAATGTCATATATGTTTATAGGCCCACCTTCATCGGTACATTAACATGACCAATTTCTCAAGGCCAGAAATTACAGTATATATTAAGAATGATTCAGACAAGAATTAAGAATTTGAAGGCTCTCCAAGAACCACTATTATGACTGATGTTGAAAGACACCACATACACACAAAACAAGAGAGTACATTAAAAATAATGGCTGTATTTTATTCAAACATAAACACAGCATGTAAGAACACTGTAATTATCTTGCCATTTTGTGGCAAGTGAAGTGAAGGTATTGTTATTCCTAGTAATATTTTGATAGTTTTAACTTGGTTATTTTTTAATTCATTCATTTTAAATTCATGTTTTTTACAAACATTTCTGGGCATCTTTCACATACCACTAGAGGGAGTACCACAGTAGTGATATGCATACCATAGTTTGAGAATCATTGTATTACTTAGTGGTTGCTCTCTGGGCTTTTGCAGCAAGTGAAGCAATTGGTTTTCTCGTCTATTTTCCATTTATTGAAAGCCTATAAAGTGCTATGTAAAGGCAAAATTCCCTGTTCAAAAATGAGGCACTTCATTAATTAAAAGAGCAATTGCCAATGCTAAAACACACACAAAAAAGTTTCCTTCTTTTAACCACTAGGGCAATTCTCGTTTAACATGCTTGCTCAATTTGCCTTTCAGTCCCACATACTTGACTTTTGCTCACACCTCAGATGGCTGTCGGTGACTCAGATAAAAACTTTGTGTGCTGTATTAAAATCTTAAGCGTAGATGTATTCATTGTTCTACCCTGAGCATGCATTTTAAAGTAGGAGTGATGACAGGGCTCCTTTGTGTTCTATTCATAGTCGAACTTCAACCTCATTTGAGCACCACTGAGAGGTTTAATGTATTATTGATGTGTATATGAAGCACCAAATGTTCTCAGAAACTTACTGACTGATCACGTCCACATAGTGCTTGCTAAGGACTTTCTTTTGCCTTGCTTTCAAGTTACTTTTTTTTTTTAACATCTTTGAGAGATGAATTGTTCAAGTTGAACAAAATGGAAGACTGTGGCAGAAACTCCAGTGGAGGCCACAGAATCTTTTGGGGAGTAAAAGGAGTCACTCACAATGCTTTTCAGATGCAGCGTGCGCTACAAAAGAGAGAGACACTGATGGTCTTTTCAGCAGTCCTTACTATCCTCCGTAGGGTCTTGCAATCTGATGCAGCTATAGAGAATAATAGAGCTCACTGAGAAAAGTAAGTAAGGAGTAGAGGCACTGGTGCTGGTGCTGAGGGCTCGCATGAGGATCTCTATGTTGTGAACATCAAGGATGCTCTAGATGATCTCCGCTGAGGATCAGTTGATGTCCATCACAGAGTGATTATGGTGTGTTCTTCTAAAGTCAACAGTCCCTTCTTTTGTTTTGTCCACATTCAAGGAATGAATGCCATCTCCTCATTCTCAATTATCAAAAAGAGCATGATTTTGTCATAAGTGAACTTGATGATGTGATTAGAACTTTATATACCTTATGACAAGCCTCTCAAAGCACTTCATGATGATTTGTGTGAGTGTGATAGAATGGTAGTCATTAAAGCAGGACACAGATGACTTCTTTGGCACAGGGATGGTAGTGGTGGCTTTGAAGCACACTGGAATGATGGTGGTGAGAACATCTACCAGCGGGTATGCACATCCTCTGAGCACACGACCAGAAATGTTGTCTGATCCAGTGGTACCCTGGAAGAGGCCATAGATTTTCTGAGTATGTGTGTGCTTTGCTGTTCTGATGGCCTGGGAAAGGTTGCCCCTTGCTGTTTTCATGACAGCCTTATAGCCTGATCTAAAGGCTGTGTCCTTGGTGCTCAACAGAGTGTGCATTGGCCTTTAGTTGGGGTGTGTGATGATGGTCTTGGAGACAGTAATGTCATTAATGCACTTGCTGATGTAGCCAGTCACCAACACTGTGTACACCTCCAGGGACAGCTTTTCATCTGCTTTCACATGGGCTTGGCACATCTGACGAGTGGTCTGTATGTTCAGATCAGAATAACAGGTTTGCTGTATGCGTAGCCATAGTTGGGCTTAGGTGATGTTTGTGTATACTAAGTCCAGTGGTCTGCATCTAAAGTTCATTTATAAAGCACATTATTATACACAAAGGTAATTCAGTGTGCTTTACAGAAAAAGAAAATAAAACAAAAAAAGAATGAAATAGAAGATAATGGAAGAGATAAAATAAAATAATGTGTATAAGAAAATAGAAAGTGCAGTAGAAGTGAAAACATTTAAATGAAGTCAAAGGATAATAGTTTTTAAAGCTACAATCGGTGTAGATCTGATACTGATGGGTGACAGGAACCAACTAAGAGCCACACCTGAGAGCCCAACCCAGTTTTCAAGTCTGTTAAGAAGACTGTTAGGATCAACAGTGTCAATTGCTGCATTCCGATCTAACAGTCACCAACTCCAGCAATAACTAAAGATCAGCACAGCATTCACCCATCATTTAATGTTGAGATAGAAACACAAGGTTTTACCTCTGTTCTCCTTCAGCCATGCAGTCACCTCTCATACCACAACAATGTTTTGAAGACAAGATCAGAACTATTTTATATCAACCATTTTATTACATTTATAATGAAATAATTGGGTGATATTTGATCACTGCAGATTGTAAGCTACTGCAAACAGAATGAGGCTGGAACAGCAGCACAAAGAGTACTGAGCTGCCTGACTGAAGTCAACAACAGTGAATTTCAAATACATTCAGTGCTACAAATGAGACCCAGTCTTGGATGGAGACTGGTTTCTAGAGCTGCAGCAGCAAAAGAGTAGTCAATAGCCAAAAGACAGGGCTTATTGCGAGCAGTGACATAATGAGCCTCTGCAAATGAGACTCTCAAATACGATTGACCTCTTGATGTAACATTAAACAGAACAAGGAACCAAAGTAATTTCTCAAAGTCTTAGGCCTGGAGAGAATAAACCAAGATTAAAAGATACTATGGGAGTGGATTTCTAAAGTGATATGGTATGGACTATGCTCAATTTCAAAAAACACATTTAGCCAGAATACATTTTGTATAATCTAATATTACATTTATACTATGCTAAAACAACATGGAGGCACTTGCCTTATATAAATAAATAAATAATTATTTATTTGAATTTGTTATTTGATTTTTACAAAATGAACTAAATCATAATTTAATTCAAATTCATTAAAAAAACTGGGATGTTATATCTGATAAATAGTATTATCTCATAAAGTTGAATAGAGAAGCAGATTTATTCTGATTGATGAAGAGGACATGTGCAGCTTTTAAAAAACGTATCAGTTTTTTAAATGCTGACAATCTACTTGATAATCATTAATATACCCTGTATACAGTTGTTGTCACTGTAATGTGGGACCAAAATGTATTATACAGAATAAGCATGTGAAAATGTATAATGACAAAGAGCTGTATTATGAATCGCTGTATGCTGTACAGTGAGGCTTTTATTTAGCCAGTAAATGTACTTTTTCCCTTTTTCATGAGGCTGCAAACCATTAAAATAAGGGGTAATTTGTGTCCCATTTTCATTTACATTTAGAACAGTTAGTTGCTGACGGCTGAGTTGAGCCCTGCAGGTCATAAACTATTGTTACATTATATTACATTAAGCTTGGGAGACAACACGCACTGACACTAATGGTCTGCTTTCATTAGTTTCCCTACTGCTTCTGTGTTCCAGACCACCACAGGGCATCATTATCATGTTTGTGTGGAACCATAATGTGCGACTTCAAAACGGTAAGAGTTTATCACATTTCAAGTCAGTTGTTTAAAGAAACAGCATCAGTACTTGGTGGTAACTAATGCAAAATCAGCACAGACTCTAAAGAGGAACTCAGCAAAAGTCTCTGAAGTCTTTTAAATCAGCTTTTTATTGCTACTAAAGTCTTTTGAGGGACAATCTAAACAGTCTCATCAAATGTGGTCATGCTCACTTGCTTTGTGCTGGTGTTGTAATAAAAATCATGAAATGCAACAGGTGAACATTTCTATTGATCTAGCCCTCATGACATTTTGACACAGCTCATATCTTATATAGAGTGTGGGCCTACACCAGTCATCCTACATCTGCATCTGACCCCAATGAAACATTTTGGCTGAACACGATCAAATTTTCACAGTGACCTAGTCTAAAGCATAAGAAACATTGGGTGAGTAGGTGTCACCACTCAGTACTTTATGGATGTAGCTACCTGCACACTCTGCACAAGCGCTAAGGCCTCAGTGACATTCTGGTTTGCTTCTACGATGAAGTCAGTCAGTTTGTGGATGATGGCATCCTGGGGCCCCTGCTCTTCCTGCGGCTGGCTGAAGTCCAGCTGGTTGAGGGTCAAGAGGTCAGATTGCAGTGGTTAATCCTTTAGAAAAATTCTCATGACAAAAACATGAGCAATGTTTTGTGAAAACAGATTTACTGTAAAAACCACACTGGCTCGCAAGCCGCCCTTCCAGCACCTGGTACGTGAGATCGCTTGGGATTTCAGGACCGACCTCCGCTTCCAGAGCTCCACAATCATTTACATGTAGTTAGACGCTCTCTAACTACAGGGGACTGTCTCCCTGGAGCATCTTGAGGTTAAGGGTCTTGCTCAAGGACCCAGTGGTGGTGCTGAAGGTAGGATTCGAACCCATAACCTCTTGGTCTGGAGGCAAGTATCCTACCCACTGAGCTACCTCCACTCCAATCATGGCCCTGAAGGAAGATAGCGAGGCATTACATGGTGGATCTGTTCGAGGACGCTGGCCTGTGCTCCATCCACGCCTGGAGATGCTCGGCTGGCCCGCCCTATCCATGGAGAGCGGCTTGAACTAACTGTGCTTGTGGTCCCCAGTACTTCGGCTGTCATGCACGGGGTTCTTGCCATGGACATCCTGCTATTTTGTTATTTTGTTATTTGTATATATAATTATTTTGTTATCTTTTTGCACTTTAAGATTTTTGTGTAAAATATAAAGTGTTATATAAATAACATTTATTATTATTATTATTATTATTATTATTATTGTTGTTGTTGTTGTTGTTATTATTATTATATTTACAAAAGATCAAAAATGGAGAAACAAGGTTCTGGATCAGAGTGGCTAAATGTATTAAAGTGCATGTTAAGTTATACTTTTTCTGTACATAATACACAAAGTGGGACCCTATAAAAACATTGTGTGTAATTCTGATAATTTATTGTCAAGGATTCATAAACATTAACAAGAAGTCTAATCATATATGTATATGACACCAACATTAAGCTACCAGTAGAAGTTCAAAGGAAAATTTTTGTTTAAACAACAAAAAATAATTTATGTTTATCATCCAACCAATGGTTATCAACCATTGTGGTCATACACAGAAGACTGCAGTAAATAAGTTCCCAATAAACCTAAGTTACTGTGCAACTTCACTAAGAAAAGTGAAAAATCATGTATCTAACCATATTTAATGCAGGTTTAATGTATTTAGGAGACATGTGAAAATTCACAAATGACTAGAGCATATAGCTGTCATTGTGCATTTACCAAAAAGAATAACACTTTTGCTTGAGATTTTTTTTTCCCCCACAGGCCTTAATGCAGAGGTGGAAAATGTTTCTCTTTATAGTTGAGTTGAAGGTAGATAAACGTTCTTGGCCTTTACCCAGAGCCACCCACTAGGATTCACACATTTATGAGGTTTACACAGCAGGGCACCACAGACCTGTTTTCAGTTTCACAGCAACTGCCTCATTTTGCGAAGAACAGCTCAAGTTGTGAAAAACAACAGTTACTGGAAACGACTGTGTTTTAATGCAGCTTAGAGGTTTCATGCAACCTGTTAAGATTTCCTAAAAACCTTACCTATTGAAGCTCTCATGACATAAGGCAGCTCTTCTATCCTAGTTTTAATGACTGCATTAGTAATGGGGAAACTCTGTAGAAAGGATGAAATGAGACATCGAAGTGGCTCATGCGTTCTCTAGCTGGCCCTTTCACAAAGCTTTCCAAATGTACTGCTTCTCTGTTTTCACTTCACCTTTCCTCTGAAAGTGCTCCCTGTTTATGTATCAGTGAGTCCTTAGAATGATTGAAATATACACTGCACTGATAATAGCACAATCACACTGATAACTTCACAATCACTTTAAATGCCTATTTTTTCAGTCCGATGAACAGTACAACTGTACTGCTTTTCTCTTTCATGTTTACCTCACTTCTCTAAAATTTCTCTGCATTTATGAATCAGTGGGACCAGTGACCATATCTTTGAACACTTGCTTATTTTTGATCATTGCAAATCTCTTACAACATTGTCCTGTTACAGACTGAAACAGGATGTGTTGCACCCGCCTCACAAACATAGGTGTTATCTTTGTGTTTGTGTAAGAGGTGTAGAATTTCCTTCAGCTTCTTTAACACCTAAGCTCCAGAGGTGACTATTCACAGCTGCATTCAGTGCTCTTGAGTCTCTGAGAGCTGATTAACCAAGACAATGCACCACCAACAACCTTTTCTTGCTAATTGTGTTTTCTTTTTCACCATTTTACAAGCACCAGGTGAGAGGTTTTATATGCCTATTCACTTTCACTTACAGCTTATTCACTGTCTATGTAACAACCTGTACTTCTCTTCACAGCATACATGAATGTCTCCATAGTAGGAGGCAGGGAAGTCAAAAAGCCTAAGCCGTGGCTGGTGTCTATCCAGGACCACCACCATCATGTCTGTGGTGGAACACTGATCCATGATCAGTGGGTTTTGACTGCTGCACACTGCAAAGAGTAAGCAAATGTTTACAGTCTCATACTATGTTAGAGTTATCAAAATTAAGCTAAAATTTAAATTGCAGTAATATTAATAAAAACAAGAAGATATCAATTGAAAATAAAAACATTGCATAAGAAGAAATAAAACAATTCAATAAAGTGTAATTTAAAGGTCAAAAGTCAATATAAGAAAAAACAAAGAGTAAAAAATACTGAAAAAGAAATATCACACTGAGTAATATTTTTATTTAAACAACCAGAGGAATGGACCTTTGTCATTAAGAACTTAAAATAAAAATAAAAAAAAAACTCAAAGTAAAAAACCTATATATGTACTGTACACTTATACAAAAAACAAATTAACTCTTTTTTTTCTTCAGATTTTTAAAATCTGATAACTCAGTAACAGTACTCTTAGGTGCTCTCTCTCTGAAAAAGAGCAAGAAGACGCTGCGTATTGGAGTCCTCAGCTACAAAATCCCACAGACATTCAGTAAGGACACGAAGGCAAATGATATCATGCTATTAAAGGTAAAGAATGTGGAAATCTGCCAATAGTTCTGCCAATATTTTGTGAATGTGCATAATTCTAACTACTGTGCATTAACACAACATTTTTGTCAATTTTGTTTTTGTAACATAGCTCCAAGAAAGGGTCCAGCTTAAAGGGACAAATGTGAAAGTGAAGCCAGTCCCTAAATCAGTCCAGGACATTCAACTTGGAACAAAATGTGAAGTGAGTGGATGGGGGATCACAAGAGAGGAAGTTGACAAAGCATCTGATATGCTACGAGAGGTGGAGGTAGAGGTGATTGACAGGGAACTGTGCAACTGCTACTACAACAGTGATCCTGTCATCACGGAGGACATGCTGTGTGCAAGGAACAAGCAGAAGAGGGGAGATGCATGCTGGGTATGTCAGATTTGTTAACCATCTTTGATCATTACATGACCTTTTCATTTTAAAAAATAGAGGACCACTGACCCCTAAGATAGCCTTCTGGTGTTATACATCTTTTCAAAACTTCACATTTGAATAGAAGTGTATGCTTATTATAGGAGTTAAATAGGCATTATTTGATGGTTGTGGAGGTAAAATTCTGATAAAAGCACAGAACTTTTACATTTTACAAAGGCACCTTAAACGTTAAGGTTCTTCATGCTTACTGATGTATTTTGCAAAGATGAAAGAATGCTCTGGTGTTAAAATAAGGTTACTGAGCAAACCAAAAGTAGTTGTTCAATGAAATCTCTCTAAAGAAGCCCTTGGCCATCTACATCCATGTCAACAGCACTAAAACCACTGACATGTGAAGTTAATTACATTATCTCATTACAGTGATGCCTCTTGAGAGGTGAGACATATTAGGCCACAAATGAAGTGTTGATGAGTTCTTAATGTTGATGAGTAAGAAGCACAAAAATGTGTAAGGGATCTGATTGACTTTGACAAGGGCCATATTTTGATGGTGACTGGGTCAGACCTTCTCCAAAATTAAATCTCTTGTTGAGTGTTCCTGATATGCAGTGGTTAGTACCTACTATAAGTAGTCAAAGAAAGGGCAATCTGTTGTAAGTTAAACCTAGCCTTACTAGACCAGTCCCACAGAATAACTGTACTATGATAGAAGGTGCCTTACTGATTGCTGCCTATGTGGCTGAGTAGACCAGACAGAGTGCCAAATGTAGTCCACTGCTGATAGTCCCTACAAAGGCCATGTGAGGAAAAAAATAATGAGACCTGAACTGATGGATCATATTTTGTCATGTGCATTCACCTGGAGAGAAAATTTTAACAATAATCCGCTTTGTTAAAAAAGCAGCCAGGTAGAGGCAGTGTGATGCTCTGGCCAGTAATCTACTGGGAAAGTTTGGGTCCAGGCATCCTTGTGGATTTTACTTTGAGACATGCCACCTACCTAAACATTGCTGCAAACAAAGTTCACCCTTTCATAGCAACATTATACCCTAATGGCAGGGGTCTCTTTGTGGTAACATCATTAACCACACTGCAAAAATTGTTCAGGAATGGTTTGAGTGTTGACTTTAAATTCCACAGATCTCCATTTAATCAATCTCAATTTGATCTTCCTCTCAATTTACAGGACTTAAAAGATCTGTCGGTAATGTCTTGGTGCCAGATACCACAGCACACTTTTGGAGGTCTTGTGTAGGCCAAGCCTCAATTGGTCAGAGCAGTTAGGGATGTGGTTTTAATGTTATTGCTGATCTGTGAAGGGACATCAACGTGTATAAAACCACAGGGACAATGAGCTAAACATGTCTTGCTGTTTTCCAGGGTGATTCTGGCGGTCCTCTGGAATGTAAGAAAAACATTGTTGGGTTGGTGTCAGGAGGTAATGGTTGTGGGGATCCCAAGAAACCCGGTGTCTACACTTTTCTTTCTAAGAAACATCTTTTCTGGATCAAAACTATACTTAAAAATCATTCTAACAGCACAGATCTGTAAATGTTTTCACTCATGCTTGCATGCTTCACTCTTTCACTGGTGGTACCCTAGTGAAAATGTTTTCAGTACTTTATTGAAAATAATTGTGTCAAATTCTATAACAAGTACATTGTTTAAGTTGCACTGTGTACTCCATACCCTCTCACATGACTCTTCTGGTTCTGTCATGGACTTTCTGTTTTAAAATGTTCAGTCGTGAAATGTTCCTATGAGGGAAAAATATATTATTTAGGGTACACAATGAGACATTTAGACCACTACTGTAGCTTTGAGGATAGCAAGGCCAAAGTGTCTATATAGGAGAACTAGGCAGCTTTAAGTAAAGGGAATAGGAATTAAACAACTGGATTTGCAGTGTGCAGATTCTATAATTGTGAAATACGGGCATCATGCAGATTTTGTTTAGCGTGCTAGCACTGATAAGAGAGCACACAGCAGCACTCTTGAAGCTGTACCTATATTGTACCTTTTTTCCTGACAATGTATAGTCACATGCATTGTGATTTACTGTATTGTATAAACACATCTTTTTAATCTTTTTAATGCTTTCTGTATATCTGTTACAGTTCTGATTAAAAATATTTCCATATGGCAGGGTGACAATGTTTTGAGAAATGTTTTGAGGACACTGTGGGCAGTACAGAGCAAGCTGTAAAAAGCAGATGTCAACATAAATATTTAGTATGTGTTTTTGAAGAAAATTTATGATCACCTTTTATAAGGATTTTTTGAAGTAACTAACCAGTGTAGCTGACTAAACTGGTAACCCAGTGTAATTGCCAATAAATGTTCATCTTTACATCCTGTTTCCGGTGATAAAAATTTCAAGCCTCACAACCTCGCTATCTTCCCCCATTCCTCAGTTCTATCTTTTAATCATGTCTCTGTTCATCAAAGGAAGACTGCCCTTCTAGCCGCAAGCAGAAGCAGTTCTTAGCATTCTCTGCTCTCCTTACGTCGTGATGGCATGGTACAATAAAGATATTTTATCCTAAAATTGTATTTTTGTATTGTTTGAAATATATATACTAAATTTACTTCAAACGAACTGCTGCCCTTCTTTCAAGATGTTTTCATGGGTAATTATTTGCTGTACCTAGAATATCTGAAAATGACCATAATCATGGATTAAGCACAAGAGATTACATCCAGTTATCTGTCATTAAGATAATATAGGTAATTACTTGGAGATTTATCATGATCCTTTGCATAACATTGTGTTGCAAATATGTGTTAACTAAAGAACCTATAATGATATATAATCACCTTTCTCGAGATTAACTTAAAAAAAGACTTCATTCAAGTATAACAGGTGTAATGATTCCACTTGTCCAAATTTAATTCTCATACATCCTTTTTCTGGAACCTTTACTGATTCAAAACAAGATGAGCAGCCTTGCCGAAGATGCACAGCCAGATCAGACAATGCATTCCAGTATGTGACTCAATAAAAGTTCATCAGAATCAGAATCAGAATCGAACACATACAAGGAATTTGATTCCGGTAGATGGTGTCTCTCAAGTACAACACAGTAAAAAACAACAATAGTTATAAGATACAATAAACAATATACTGAGCAA
>JBBPDC010034389.1:0-12119 GCA_037974485.1 Hemigrammopetersius urotaenia | reverse complement strand
ACACACACACACACACACACACACACACACACACACACACACACACACACACACACACACACACACACACACAGATCCTGCTGTCTGAAAGTCTTAACAAACTTTCTGTCTGAAGGACACAGATGAATTTCAGTTCAATTTCTTCAGTTTTTTTATTATACATATTTAATACACAAAATAAATTATTTTACATATAGACTCAAAAATATACATATTGACAGATTACAAATAGATACTCACATATATATTACACATGGGTCATATTAGTATTTCTAATACATTTCATACATATGGAGCATATATACTGTTATATATACTCATATATACATTTTATGGGCATTGAATCAAATTGTAATGGAATCAGAGGTCAGGATTCTGTGCTGCTACTGATCAGTATTAAGACTAATGGAAACAACTGATGTAAAATCTTTGCATCTGAATGTAAAGCAATTGATCAACTCCACCATGAAACCACTACATGGTTAGCCTGTTTTTGATCAGAGAAACAGGTGTGTTTGAATATAGCTGATTCTAATGATGCATCAATAAAACCAGGACCTGAGAGTGAGTGGAAAAGTGCAAGCATATGAGATGCCAGGCTGGGAGAATAATTAAACAGGTGTGCCATGCAGAAACCACCTGCTGATCAGAGCTCACCCTACATAATACAGAAAAAAAACACAAGAAAAATAAACCAGAGGCAGGAGATTTGCATAAATTAATCAGTTTGTTTCACACACCTCCTCCACACTTATTCATTGCGCTCCGTGTGAATCATGTTGTGAATGTGAGTTATAATACAGGAGCTTTTCTACTGTTTCCTTACCAATCAGTTTCTGACTGAATAAGCGTCCCCACAAAATAATGCAGTGCTTTCACCACTTCCAGGGCCAGATTAAAGTATTTGCAAAAATAACTCAAATGTTCCACTTATCCCAGATTCAGACAAGTAGCAGAGATGTGTTAGGAGTTCATTTGTACCTTATGACTTACTGTGAGCTGTAAAAATGAACTGAACGTCTTCATTAAGGTGTTAAGACTAGTGGACGTGGTTTAAGACAATGTATGACTTACTGTGAGATGGAAAAACTAAACAAACTTCAGTTTGGAGTCAAACACATCAGGGTCTGTTTTTACACACTGCCTCAGGAGCAGGAGAACTGATCTAGAGTCAGTTTCTGTGACATCAAAAAATCAGAAGATGACTGGTGTCATCTGAAACTGCAGCACTGAAGTTCAGTTCATTTTTACAGCTCACAGTCACCAAACCACGTCCAAAGAATCTGATCCACCTTAATGAATAGCTGAAATGTGGTTTGAGCTGGGCCTAGAGATACATACATTACCTTACATTGTGCAAGTGGTTCCTTCAAATTTATTCTATTTTATTTTTCAAACAAATAAACACCCTGTCTTGCAGAACCACACAGATTACAATTACGATATTTTGGTGAGTGTCTGCCTGTAATTTTAATTTATAGCATTATTTATAAAAAAATAAAAAGCAAAATCTTTTTGTTGTTTATATGTATTTTATATGTGTGATTGTATGTGTTATGTGATGTCTTCCATCTGGACAGCAGTAAAGTCTGCAATAAAGGTTGAATGTTTGATTGATATTTTGCTTATTTTTAGGATAGTTTTCCAATATGTCATTTTCAACAGTACATGTTGGTTTTAGTCTGCTCTACATGCCCCCAAAGCAATTTCTCTGCTGTTTCTTTTCTGTGGGCATTGCAGTGTGTGGAACCAGAGATGCATCAATGAGTAGATTAAACATCAGTGACTTTAGATTGAAATCAAATGAGTTTGATCATGTGACTGAGGTGGAAATGTGACTAGCAGGTGGGAAATCGCCTCTCAATTTCTCCCCAAATCCCCTCTATGATCCCTGTGGTCCTACACAGACGGAGAGATGGAGGGGCACTCTGGAGAGATTGGTTTTACCGTGTGCTCCAAGGCACGCCGAGATTAAAGCCTGCATCCCTAATGGAAACCTCTGATTTATGCATGTAGACGTCGAGGCCATTCACATTCTGTCTGTAGCACCATGCTGGCCATAAAAGCAGCTCTGGACTAATGCTCTGGGAACATTTAGCTTCAACACACATGTTCATCAAAGTGTCTTGAAAATCAGGTTTTAAATTATGTTTGAAGAGCTTTCTTCTGCAGACTATGCTCAAACAAAGATTCCTGGTTCGGACGGGTTCTTGGTTCAGACAGAAACCCTTTAATTGCAGCTTTACCTTGATGGTTCTTCACAATACTGGCATCACATTTGAGCTGTTTTTTTAAAGATCAATCCAAAGACCACTTAAGTGCAGTGTTTCTCAAACTTGACCTCAGGGGCCGAAAGTGGTCGGTTGCTCTGTCCCAGAGCTCACCATCAGGACCACAACGGTCAACCAGGACAATGGTGCAACATTAAAATATAAACAGAAGCATCACAAGACTACAGAAGCACAGAGAGGACAAAATACACAGAGTGAAAAGAGAGCAATGGAAAGTGCAAGAAAAATACAAGAGGAACAAAACAGGTCAACACAACATTTAGTGGAGTCAGTTGTCATGGCGTTTCAAAAGGGAAGGACACCAATGCAGGAGTTAACTAAAACACAAATAACTTTAATCTCACAAGGCAGGTAAATGTAAAGGGTTGTTTTGCTGGTGCTCTTATCCAGAGCAACATACATTAGTTATAGGGACAATCCCACTACAGAGACAAGGCAATCATCATTGGATTAAGAAACAAGGGGAGACACCTGATGACAAAAAGGAAAGCTTAAAAACTAAAACAAACTTACACCAAGAAGAGGGTATAGCAGGGAATCCCCAGCTCAGTAGTCCGGTGACTGCGACCATTGGGGGTGTGGTGGAGGCAACACGGATGTGGCATGAATGAATACAGTATTATGATAGATGCTGTATTCTATCAGCAGAGCTGTTAGGTGTGCAAAAATGTAGAATACAGGCAGAGAGCAATGAATAATAATTGTGTAAATAATAGCAGTAGGACAGTGAAAGTGCAGTACATAATAAATAATGGATGTTAACAGTGGCAGTTGGGGTGTAAGGTGTTTGTTCAAGGGTCAATTATATTATGTGAGGAAGAAGTTCAGTACGGGGGTGGGTATGTGTGTGTGTTGGTGTGTGTATGTTAGGTGTATGTTAGTGTATGTTTCAGCTTTGATTGAGAAGTCTGATAGCCTGAAGGAAGAAACGGTTTCCCGCTCTGACAGTGGAGGCCAGAACCTCATTGTTTTTTGTATGGTCTTGTGACCCAAAACTGAACAAGCCCCTCAATTTACATTTACAGTATTTCAGCAGACACTTTTATCCAAAGTGACTTCCATCTACAGGGGCAGTCTCCCTGGAGCAACTTGGGGTTAAGGGTCTTGCTCAGCAACCCAGTGTTGGTATGCTGAAAGTAGGATTCGAACCCATGACCTAGTCCCATGACCTAGTCATTAATAGTCATCCAAACATCTCTCAAACCTACTTTTCATCATGGTGGAGCAGATTTGTGGGTGTGTTTTAGGCTTAAATGTTCCTGTCCAGGTCTAGAAACATGTAGGAACCTTTATTTTTAACAGCGTAGGGAAAGAGTTCATCTCTGTCTCCATTTCCTTCCATCCCTCCTGCAGCCCATCTCTGGAGATCCAGGGTAACACTTGCCATATGGCGGCTCTGGTGGGCACTCTGTGCCAAAGAATGAACAGAAGGGTAGTGCCACGCTATGCCTTGCTATAGTTCTAGCAGCCTGGAAGTGTGTCTGATCAGCCTGGCCTTACACTGGCATAGCTTCTCTCACAATCAGCCTCAACATGGATTCACTGGCTTCCAAGCTAAATTAAGCTTCATTCACAGGAGGCAGAAGCCAGGGAACTGTTTACTGCTCAGAAAAACATTCCTTTCACATAGGGACCCCAAATGAAAAAACATCTAATTAACTTCTTAAACCGCTGCAATATAATTCAGGTATTAATCCTAACACAGATTATCACACTACTATAATGTAAAGTAATGTATTGAGAAATAAGATCTGACACAAATGGGAACAAATGAAATGAATGGTTTTAGTTCATTTTCTTGAATTGGTTTTGGGTCTAATTTTGCTCATTCTCTGCTAGTAAGCATAATTTGGCTAATCTGAAATAAAATACTGTCCTGGAGAAACACAATCACAGAAATGTCTACATGCACACACACACTCACTGAGAGTCAAGCAACACTTCATTTCATTAACTGTGTTGACTTGCCTGTTTGAAGAACACTGGAGTTCTGTTAGGTCCTTTTGGGATGGATCTTGAGCTGGTAACAAAACCCTCCAGCAAGAAAGCAAGAAAGCACAGCTCTAGTTTCTGGTGCCAAAGATTTGGGCACTTTGTGGTTTCAGAAAATGTACTTAAAAATGCACTGTTTGAACCTCTTGATTTTAGGATTTGATGCCATCAACACTCAAATGTATACTCAAATTTTTGTGAAATCAGAACATCAGTGAGCTTTAGGGACCAAGGACTCTGTTGCTGGTTCTCCTTCCTTGGAAGGCTTTTGGTAGTTTCTGGCCACTGAAAACCAAGAACCCCCAACAAGACCTACTGTGTTCAGTCATCTAGACATCACAGTTTGGTTCAGGTGTCTCAGATCCTTTCACCCATATTTCTGTTTCTAATTCACTGCCTAAAATGATATACACTATATTGCCAAATGTATTTGCTCACCTGCCTTTAAACACATATGAGCTTAAGTGACATCTCACTCTTAATCCATAGGGCTTAATATGATGTAAGCCCACCCTTTGCAGCTATACCTGCTTCAACTTTTCTGGGCAAGCTCTCCACAAGGTTTAGTGTGTTTTTGACCATTCTTCCAGAAGCACACTGATGTTGGACAAGAAGGCCTGGCTCGCAGTCTCCACTCTAATTCATCCCAAAGATGTTCTATCAGGTTGAGGTTAGGCCAGTCAAGTTCTTCCACAACAAACTTGCACATGCATGTCTTTATGTGCACAGTAAGGAACAGTAAGGGCCATCACCAAACTGTTTCCACAAAGTTGGGAGTATGAAATTGTCCAAAATCTCTTGGTATGCTGAAGCATTCAGAGTTCCTTTCACTGGAACTAAGGGGCTGGGGTTACACAAACACATGAAAACAGAAAAAAGGTATAACACACGTGAGCGCAGGAAAGACTATAGAAACAAAGGGGCGGGGCTAAAGGCGGGGCAAAGACCAAAACAATATGGCCCTGTTTCAGAAAGCGGGAGTTAAAACCAATGCTCAGGGTTGAGTTGTCCAACTCTGAGTATTTGCTGGGTGGCAGAGTGTGTTGTCATAGTAACTCAGTCAGAATTCATCTAAACTCGCTGTAAAACCGATAACCCAGAGTTATTGTTAACTCAGGGTATACTTACTCTAAACCTGCTTTGTGAGTTTTCACTAAACCTGCTTTCTGAAACAGGCCCCATGTGCTCCCATTTAGTACAGAAACATAAACAAAGGCACTTTGAGAATGTAAACAATGACATAAACAAGAAAACAGGGAGAAGACAGAACAATACAAAAAGCCAAGATACAAGGAAAAGATAGGGAGATGATTTATTTTACATGTAACCCTTAATAAATATGTGTATTTTAATATGTTTGAATGTGTTTTCCTTTATCAACTTTATGTCTTAAGCCCCTCATCATTCCTATATAATTTTGGTCAATATGAATTCAAAACTCAAAACTAAAGCAAATTTGAAACTGAAAGTGCATTAAATAATAAAAGTCTGAATACTTACTCTCATTTATACATTAAATAATATAACAGTTCTTAAGGAATAATATTGGTTCATTCCACAGGCTTGGCTACAAAGGGGTCACTGCAGCTGTACTTAAGGATTTCGGTGTTTGTTCCTGTTCCTCCTGCTGTTTCATTGAATTATTGAAGGAGAAACATATTTTGTATTTTTAGGTCTCTTGACTAAAACATTACTCAATTAATGTGATTACTGCCTCGATTCATCACGCAGCAGATACAGGGATAGATGAGAGCAGCCTTTTATTAAAACTGCATCTGCTCATTTTTTACGTTTCCCGATGTACAACGCATTGCCTTTGCCACTGAGACTTTATTTCTTTATTTTTCTTTTGTTCACAAAGCAAACGGAGCTTTAACATTCGTGGCGGGTCGATATGTGTTCTCTGAAAGGTTCAGTGGGTTCACTATGTAGGGAAAGAGAGAAGCAGGCTACTGAGGGAAAACACCAAAAATCCAATTACTGCTCTTCCCTTTCACATTCAACATTGAAATGCTAACAAAAGGCTCTGTGTTTGATGTTGTTTATTCAGTCGTAATGTGAAACAAAACCATTCAATCCTCCCGTGAGCCATCAGCTATTAAAAGTCTGAAATTGCTGCAGAAATGAATAAATTATTACTTGTATTAATTATTTAAAAAACGTGACATCACAAAGAGGGCCAGTGCTCAGTGAATGATAGATTTTATTACAATACGAATACATTAATTAATTCATTCATATTTGTCTCCTTATCCAGGACCTGGTTGCCGTGGTAGCAGACTGAGGACCTTCTTTTTTCCAGCCTCGTCCTGGGGATCCCAAGGGCTGCCAAGATTTATGTACATACACAGAGTTGTGGCCAGGAGGCTTCCTTATGTAATAATAATAATAATAATAATAATAATAATAATAATAATAATAATAATAATCTGCCAAACAACATAATACTGACATCAGGTAATTCAAATTATAGTGTTTTTGTACACAATCCTTGTCACTATATAACTCTGAAGAAAAATAAGAGACCACTGCAATTTAACGTTAAATCAGTGTCTCTATGAGTGTGAAACCATTCCATGCCCGTATCTGTTAAATTCCTATACAAGCACATCATTCTGCTTTATGAGGTACTGATTAGTGATCACCAGAATCACATCTTATTTAATGAGGAAAGGTATAAAGACACTGCTGTAAACGACACTCTCCTCTCACAATGAGACCAGTTGGATGGTAAAACACTACTAGAAGTTCCTCAAAGCTCATTATTGCACACTTCTTCCAGGGTTTTATTTTACTCCTGGACCACATCATATTTTTCGGTGATGTTCTTGTTGGAGATGCAACAGGACAGATTAGTATTACACTACAATCTTTTAAACCCAAGTAAAGATTAATTTGAGCCTCATTGTCATTTTTAAAAATTTGACTTCACTTCCTCAGACGCCTGAAGAAGGCTGGAGTGTCCACCTCTTTCCTCACCAGCTTCTATAGGTGTGCAGTGGAGTCCGTCCTCACAGGGAGTGTTGCATCTTGGTACGGCAGCTGCAATGTTCAGGATGTGAAGGGCCTACAGAGGGTGGTGAAAATGGCCCAGAGGATCATAGGCACTCCACTTCCTGCAATAATGGACATTTATAGCACGCGCTGTCACAGAAAAACTAAAGACATCATGAAGGAGCCCAGCCACCCTGCACTGTCACTTTTCTGCCATCCGGCAGGAGACTCAGGACAATACACACACGCACAACACGATTCAGGAACAGTTTTCACCCCAGTGCCATCAGACTGTTCAACGCACAGTAACTGTGGTCCTCTCTGTTGCATAATGCATCTCTATTGTAGCACACAACAATTCACACTGCACTCACACTCTTTCACTGCACTGTTGACATTACACTACACTGTTCACTTTACACTACACTGTTCACTTTACACTACACTGTTCACTTTACACTGCAATGTTACTTTATATTTTACTTTATACTTTATATTATACAACTCAACCCGTGACTAGTTACTATTGCTGCACTGTTTTGTCTTTCATGTCTTTAATGTCTTTTATGTCTCTATGGTCTATCTGTGAAGAGGGTGTTCAAGTAAGAATTTCATTGTGCTCTGTACACCGTACTCTGTACACATGACAATAAACTTCAACTTCAACTAATTTAAAGTCAAGTTTGAAGAATGTATGAGGTTCTATGAAGTTCACTGGTCAGAATTTAAAAGTTGGTGGGGTTTTTTGGCTGAAGGAGGACTGTGGACAACTCTAAATGGGGTTGAGATGGTATCCTGTGTCCTGTACTGTGGTCCAGACATCAGTTTGTGGGTCTGCATGTTCTGGTTATGAATTTAAACACGTCTGTCTGTTTTCTCAACTGTTCTGCCTGAATTGGCTGTGATCCCTGGAAAAGTCCTAATGAAGCTACTCAGCACTCGCAGCCAAGCACTTGTGTCTCCTACTCATTCCGATTACGTAACACAATGAGATGTTTTGTCTGGCATGATTAACACAGAACAAGGTCAGTGAAGAACACTCAAATTTGATATTTTCAATCATTTTTGGTACTCTGGTGCCATTCATTTCTTAACTTTACCTGCAGGCCACAATAATTTCCCAAACCTGAAAGGACCCCATTTCTCTGATTTCACTGGATTTGGATTTGAGCATAATTTTTCTAACACATGGATTGGTTCAAAACTCAAAATTCACATTTTGGGGTTTCATTTTTCACTGCTTGCATTTCTTTTCGACTTACTTTATTCGTCCCCACTGTATTCACTACCGACCCCATAAAGGTCCAAATGGAAATTAAACAGGGATTTGATTCAGGAAAATACAGATGAATGCAATCAAAATGATGTTTATATTTATTGTGCTGCATTTATGTTGTTACTGGCATGTTCTATGTAAACAAAGCATTAGCATTAATTAGGAAAAGGCTAACATCTGGCTCTGCATAAGGACATTTGGGTTTGGCCCAACATTTCAGATGTGTTAGTATTTATCTTAGCTAACACATTGTAATTTAATAACTGTGAGTTTTGTGGACCGTCACAGAAAAAGGTCCATTAATGGTTTATGATGGCTCAGTTCATGTTGTCTCTTTCAGAATGCTATTTAGACATGCACTACAGCGATGGGTTCCTCGTCTGCTTAGTTCGCTATGGGCAATCTCAGCCCAGTCGTGCGTGTAATGACACTGTAGATTGCACAGCCTATATGAGACCTGGAGTACCGAAAGGATATCAAAAGAACCAGAAGGTCCAGGAGATGGACCAAAACTAGTTATTTTATAATTGGCATTGGTTAATTATAAAAACATATTTTGGGCAAGAGTCAAAATTAAATGAACACTGGTATCATAATCTGCAATTAAACAATATTGCATATGGACTGCACAGCGAAGTATGGACAGGAAACTCTTAGTTGTGCGGTGAGATATGGAGAAGAAAAAAACCTTTCCGCATGCACTTTGCAGCAAGACATGGCAGAGAAACATCGTTTTATTAGTTCTACAGAAAGATATAGAGAGGAAACTTGGCTTTACTGGTTATAGAACAAGATATGGAGAAAAATGTAACTTTATAGTAATTGTATAAGTAGTCTGTGATTGTCCTCGATGTGTGATTGGTTGTGAGTTTGAGTGTGGCTGAGCCAGGGATTCAGTGTGTGGTCACCCATTTGTCCGAGAAAGGGGCTGGAGCTAATGTTATCCAAGAACTTTGTAGAAACTGTATTACTCTGGTGGTTAAGTTAACCCCTGATAGAAACGGTATCACTATGCTGTTTGCTGTGTACTTGGAAAAGGAAACTTTATTGCTCTGGAATTTGCTGGGTGCTCGGCTATGGAAGAGGAAACTAACCTGTAATTTCCAAGCAGACAGGAAACAAGGAGAGTAACAAGGACGAGCCTGGAAGTACCAGCTAAATGGGTGGCTCTAACGTGGACTTGTGTGTATTCCTCCCGTTTCTATCTCCCTCTCCTGTAATCCTTACAGGTGTAATGAGCCATGCCGCAGCCTCACGAGAAGTGGAACTTCCTTTCAGGTCTCACGTACCAAGAGTGGAGTTGAGAGGCTCCCAGACTGAGTGCTTTGTGTTAACAGTATGGGTTTTGTGTGAACAATAGTAGTGACTCGGCGTGAAGGTCCTTCGAGTATTCCTGATACCATGCCTTGAGTTTTGAGTTTGTGTATTGTGTGTCTGGACTGAGCTCTGTAAAAGAATATAATAAAGAAATTGTCTCATGAAACAATATCCTGCTGTGTCTTTCCCCTCAGCCAACATGACAACAGCAAGATATGATAAAGAAACCAGACTACATTGACTGTACAGTGAGATATGTAGAAGAAAACTGGCTTTATTTGTTCTGCAGTGAGAAATGGAGAAGAAACCTAGCTGTGTTGGCTGGTCAGTGGAGAGTAAAGCTGGTTCTGCACTGGGTGGTGTGGTTTATTATGGACTGGAGGAGAGGAGGTTGTGGGCTGCAGCTGAAACACCACTGAGCGCAACACCTGCTCTCATCATGCCCTCTCTCTCTCTCTATCTCTCTCTCTCTCTACCCCTTATGTCACTCTTTTACTCCTCCACTACAGGTGCAGGAGGTTTGATGGAATTCATTTTCACTTGTAAGTTCTTGCATGGACAGACATGTTTATTCAAATAAATGTAAATGAGAATTATCTGATTATGAATTAGTCCTTAGGCTACTGTGTACATGTTAATTATGTTAACACTTACACAGTGTAGCTACATTATAATTCTATTTTTCACAACCACATGTCCTGCATAATTTAAAGTGAAACATCTGATTTTAGTTATTTGGTCAAGATTAGTTTGGGTTTAGTAAATATAAACTATACCAGCTAGTTTGCAAACCTGGTTTAGTCCTAGTCTTGAACTAAGTTGCATTCTCAGTGGATTCTCAGTCTGGATATGAGCCTGTGCATTCAGAAACTGCCATCTCATCAGCTGAAGAACCTCTCCACAAAGTCTGATGACCTTATATCCTTAGTGATGTTTGGTAATGGTTCTTTTTGCAGCTCTTTAAGGTCTAGGTGTTGAGGTCTAAGGTCCAAACTGCTGTGTAATTTTGGGGGTAACATTTTTGGTTTCAAAATTCAAATTTACTCTGAAAAGCCCTATGCCTTTGTACTTCATAATTATTTAAATGTATATGCACAGCAATACCCACACTAAAAGCATTGCATTTTTAAGCAAGGGGTAAATTGGAAAAATCCTAATGTATGTAGAGTTTTTGGGGATATTTTTCTGCTCAGCTCTTAATTTTGGAATACCACCAGGTGGTGTGGAAAGGGTCTTTATCAGCTGCCCATTGCATCAGTAATGGTGTGCCTCATGGGTCAGTTCTTGGTCCACTTCTAATGTCCTTGTAGAGAAACTGACTGAAATCTGTGATGAGCTCACTTGGGTTTTCTTATCAACACCTCAGCTGATGGCACCCTGCTGCACTCCTCCTTTCCTCCATCCACCTTTTTCATCCCTCTGTCCTACACATTTTCACTACCTGATCATCTGCTCCTGTTACTTCACAGGTTCAGGACTTCAGTTATGTGGTCTTTGTTCCTGTTGAATGATTCATATGTAGGTCATGGTGTGTCTTAACAAACAAAAACATTCATCTGAAACTGGTCAGGTTCAGGGACTGGACAGGAAAGTAAGACTGGAAAACTTTATATGAAGACCACATTAAAATACAAAAAAGTCTGGATCACTGGAAGCAAAGTGAGAATAAACAAGGCTTTTGCACTGTTCTATAAAGAGACGTGCTTATAATAATTACTGTGATTTTAATACGATGGAATTACATTACCAAAGTACATCAAGTGTCATTGCCTTTGTTTTAGTCACATTTCCTTTTGGAAAGTCTTTCTGATGTGAGCTCAAGGCAGTGGCACATCTTGGGAACAAACAGATCAAATTGCCACCTGGGTTCCCTGTATCATGACAAGACTCACATTTAATTAATATTTCAGCATCTGTCTCTGTTCAGCAGAGATACAAATGTAAATCAATGTAGATTGAAACACAAAAACATTCAGCTGCTCTGTGTCACGGGGGCCGGGCCAATCAGGAAAGCAGGTATCCATTGCTGGTTGACTTTATTCAAAGTGATTAGAAAACGAGACATCTACATGAGGCGACTAAATGAGGCAATGGACAGACAACGTGAACTAAACCAACAGAACTTAAATACAGACAGTAATGAGTGCACAAACACAAGACAGCTGGAAAACTCAAAACAAACCCGAATATCAAAATAAAAGTCCCCAAAACCCATAACAAAACAAACCAAAAAACAGTGACCCCTAACG